>JAPTYQ010000003.1:29153643-29169901 GCA_029814465.1 Ostorhinchus cyanosoma
CTGGATAGGGACCAAATACACTCTAGAATAAAGTTAAAATCAACTCTATTAGTGTTAATTTGACACAGCAAAATGTAGTGTGTAGTTTGTAGTTTTAGACCAGTAGCAGAACTTTAAAATCTATTCTGTAGCTGACTGGGAGCCAGTGTAAAGACTGTAGAACTGGAGTCATATGCATTGATCTCTTAGTTCTGGTCAAAATCAAGACAATTATTTCATGTAAAAAAAAATGCCAAAAATATTTATTTCCTGGGTCTCAGGAGGTTATGGAAACTTTTAAGATAATTTGATTGGAGTTTAGGTCAAACTGTGTATTTAGAAATGCAGGATGAGTGATATGAACATTAAAATGAAGCAGACGGATAGATGAGCATCCTTCCCTCCTCCTCCTCCTCCTCCTCCTCCTTCCTCCGCCCTCATCAGCACCACTCTCCGCATCCCGCATCCTCCTCCATCCGTCACAGCTCCGGCCGGCGGAGGCGGAGGGCAGCGCCGCCATCTTGTTTGTTTTAGTCGGAGGAGAAGAGGAGAGGAGGGATGGAACAGCCGCCGGGTGCAACGACACTGCGGCGGGCCAAACGGGAAACGCACTAACCGGTGAGTCGATAACGGTTTATTCTAACATAACAAACACTAGACTTCCGGTGTCAACATTTAAAAATAATAATAATTAGCAGATGTTGAGGATGTGAACGACAGATGCTAACGCTAGCTTACCTGCATCATCACCTGTTGTTGTGATACGCGTTTACTGCGGTTCTAATGTTAGCAATGATTAGCAACGATTAGCATTTTCTATTCAACGTGTTGTTGTCAGTGTGAATTACAGGACTGCAGGTGCAATATTTACCTGTCTGACATCTGTACAGAACCCTTAACAGACATTTTCAGAGTTGCATTGACTTTTGCTCATTACATATTTACATCATAGATACTGATGTCATATTACAGTGGTATTAAATGTAATACATGATTTGACAGTTAGCCTGATGGACAGTTTTGAGAGATGTAAAACCTTTTGCATCATCATTTTGGGCTGTGTAGGCTATGTACAGTTGAGGGATTGAATGTTAAGTCTGATTTGGTATTCTGTGTATTGCTTTTTATATTATACACATGGCACTTCCTTGCACTTGAAAACATGCACAACATATTTATTATGATTGGACTGCATTTCCTTGAGGTATGCATTGTTTTATTGCTTGTAATTTGTCAAGGCAAGCCATAACCAAGAGGTTTGCCCTGGCTTGTTAGTTCCTGTGCCCATTAACACACAACAAATTTCTAATATGTAAAGAGATCTACATTTAGGACAGAAGGATTTACAATAGGGTCCAATATCTGCTAAATTGTGTCTGTATAATCATGAATGAAAACTAATGGAATGACAAAAACTAGTAACTAACTGAAATAAATAAAAACTATCATTAAAAGAAAAAAAAAATTATAACTAAGTAAAATTATATTGTGTGCTTTCTAGACTAAGTATGAAATGTATAAAATATGAAAATTAGGAACAAAATTGCCTTCATTTTCATTTTTGTCAACGTCGGATTGATAGGAAATCGATTTATTTCGCTCAAGCACTTTTAGCTGACGACACTTCACGGTCCGTCACTTCTGGTCACTTGTGGTTTAGAGTCTGCTTCTCGTCCCCACTTTACCTGGAAAAATGGAGATGAAATTGGAAGAAAGCAGCATAGTCTTATATGGGATTTCTATGAATACAATGTCAAGTAAAATAAAAGATAAGACAAAACTAAAACTAAGCATTTAGAAAATAACAAAAACTAATTAAAACAAGCTGAATTAGAGAAAAAAAAGGAAAAACTCAATAAAACTAAACTATAATGAAAAATCCAAAACTATTACAACCATGCTCTGTAGTTCTTTAACAGGTTACAAAAATTTCAGTTATACATATCTCAACACAATACAGATACAATTTAGTAGTAATTGGTATTCTGTGTTCTCTTTAATGCTCGTAAATGTTCATTAATGTGTCCCAAATAGAAAAAAAAGTAATTAGTGACAGTCATCTAATTTTTCAATTAACTGATTTGTAGTATTTTAAAGGCCATGGTCACTATATTTGAGACCTCACTATAATGCAGTTACATAGCTTCATCTTTTATCCCTTAACCTAGTAAATGTGTAAACCCACACTGAGTCATAACATAGATCCCAAACCCAGTGACACTAGTCTTCAAATTTAGAAGCAGGAATAAGAGCCGTGGTAGACCATACATTAACTCACATTTGTGATGAAGTTGAACATAAAATGTGCTGTGCAATAATGCAAGTAATGCATTAAACACAGTTAGTATTGTTATTGTATTGTTATACAGTTATAATACGTGATACACATACCAAAACAGTATCAGTCCTAAGTCCTCTCTCTGGTTTGAACAAGTTTTAAGATTTTTTTTTATCTCGTGGTTTCGGCCACTAGATGGAGTGACTTAGCTCTTAAGTCTTTTTTTTCTTTTTCTTTTTTTAGTTTTCATTAAGTATTATTGTAGGCACAGACTGAAATGTCACCTCAAGGTTAGAGCTGCAAAACATTTTCTTGCCCATTTTTCTATGACAGACGATAAAACTTCAATATCTTTTGGTTTTAGCCTGCTGAACCTGGTAAAAAACAAACAAAAACATGAAGCTATCACTTTCAAATATAGGACATTTATAGATTATGAGATGTTTTCTTACTTTGGTTTTGAAGAGTTAATATTGTTTGAGGAGTAAATGATAGCAACAGACTTCTCTGCAATTTTGAGACAATCATTAATAATCTGGTTTGCAGCAGCTCTGTGCCGGATAGTGTCCGAATCCGGTAGTGTGTTGAACTAATGTTGCACTGAGCAGTCCATCACACTTCTTTCTGCAGAGTTTTTTTTACTCCTGATCGATGCTAGGGCCATTTCTCCCTGACAGTGAAACCATTTCGTAAAAGTGTTGATTAATTCCAACTATGAACTCATGTCATTAGTCACATTTAGCTTCAAAGAGCCACAGTGAATGGGTTCTTTATGCTGTCATGTTTTGTTTACTTGTTCATGGATGTTATTCAATCATGCGTGTTGTTTCCTCCCTGTAGGTGTGACGCCACCCCCTTTCCCCTTCCCCCTGTGGTGAAAAGGAGCTGAGACAATGTTCTATGCCCACTTCGTCCTCAGCAAACGTGGGCCGCTGGCCAAAATCTGGCTGGCTGCCCACTGGGACAAGAAGTTGACCAAGGCACATGTGTTTGAGTGCAATCTGGAGAGCAGCGTAGAGAGCATTATTTCACCCAAGGTAAATTCCCAGTGACTGAATCTTCAAAGCAGACATTTATAGAAGACTGAACTGTAGAGGAAAGGCATCATCATTGTCATCTTTCCAGTTCTGTGTCTGATGTTGAAAACTGATTTGCACATTCAGTTGAAGCTAATGTTATTATCAGTGGAAAGTTAGATTGGTGTAACAGCCATCCCTACATTAATATGTCATGAGGTACAGTTAATTTAGCACAGCAACAGTCAGTAACAATGTCCTTCAATGAGCTTTATTTTAAACTTTTGTAGTCTGAGTACATTTCAAAGTCAAGGTCAAGGTTCACTTAATTGTCTCCCATGGGAGAAATTTAGCTTAGACAAGGGCTCAAACAAGCTGCACTGCAATACATAAGGCAGAACACATGCTACTAAAAACACAAAAAATATGTGACGTATAATAAATAAGTTAGAAAATATTATAAAGGGAAAAAACATAACACACCCCATCCTTACATACATAGAAGCATACATATTTCAAAACCCATACTTTTTATTTTTGTTTGCTTAAGATAAACCAGTACTTCTACTTGAACCAGAGTGTTTTACCCATATATCTATAATTGTTCTTGATTAATGAATGTCTGTATTTTGGTGTGTTTGCTGACAGTACCGTTTGTTATTATTCCACAGGTGAAAATGGCTTTACGGACATCTGGGCATCTGCTCCTAGGGGTGGTGAGGATCTACCACAGAAAGGCCAAGTACCTGCTGGCAGACTGTAACGAGGCCTTTATTAAGATCAAGATGGCATTTAGACCAGGTTAGAGATGTTTACTTATCGATTACACTGGGCTTTTCATTACTTTGAGCTCTCATGTTGAAATATAGTATTTTGTTATATGGTGAAATTAAATAGCTCTACTTATGAGCTTTGTTAAGTGTTAAAATATGAGACTTGAGGACGTATGTTCTTTTAATACACTATCTATGCCTCATAATCTAAGTCGTCACCAATATTCTGGTGTTTCAGGTGTGGTAGATCTTCCAGAAGAAAACAGAGAAGCTGCCTACAATGCTATTACTCTGCCTGAGGAGTTCCATGATTTTGACCAGCCACTCCCAGATCTAGAGTGAGTCCTTCATTTTAGCGCAGATGATCTAGAAAAAAACAGCCAATCACAATATTTTAAACACATTATTAGAACCTATCTCAGTTACAGGCAGACTAGAAACAGAAGATGCATTGCTTTATTTGCTCAGTTAAACTTTTATTCAATCAAGATTAAGAGTAGTTGCTAATCTCATCTAATTATAGAACTTACCACTTTCATACCCACAGGACCACTACTAATTGTATTTTTGTATTAAAATAGTAACTCATGGCTGGGTTTACTGGACAATTTAAATAAGGAGTTATAAAAAGTAATGAAATATAACTTAAAATAACAATGAAATAACATTAAGGAATCAAGTATTCTTTTATAAATGGATATCTCACCAAGCACTTTTCAAACTTCTGTCAAAGAAAGCAGTGACCGACAGAATCGGACAAATATTTGCAACTTGGAATTTCATATCACACCTCTGATTCTAAAACCATATTATTTAGCTTTTAAACAGTACTATGTTGTTGGCTAAATAAAAAAGTGATTGCTTCAGTCATCGCTTCCATGAATTGGATACGTTGATCATACCACTACAACTTCTCGAACTCAACAACCAATCACTTCCACTCAACAAGAAGTGTTTTGGTTTTACATTATAAGCAGGTCTTTTTTCCAGCAAAGTGCTGCTACTCAAGTTACGCTCGGTACATGTTTATCACATTAAGAAAGAGACACCGAAGAATCATTTAAAGCATGGAGGCATGGAAACACAACAACACTTCTTTTAAAAGAGAGTCATCTAACTCTACCTGAGACAGCATTAACACAAATAAGCAAGATGAAAATGAGTGTTCCAAAATATCTGGTGCAGTCATCAAACACAAGTGAATGCGTTTGAACAGACTATTTTAAGTTGTATGAACATCCTTTTACTAAATATGGACTCTGTTTTTGTGCAGTGACATCGACGTGGCTCAGCAGTTCAACTTAAACCAGAGCAGAGTGGAGGAGATCACAATGAGGGAGGAAGTGGGCAACCTCAATCTGCTGCAGGACAATGATTTCGGTACGTATGTTTTGTTTAAATTAGGAGGTTTTTTTTCCAACCTGCCTTCTCATTCCACACAAAAAGTGTAAAGACATAATGTTGTTGTGCAGCGGACTTTGGCATGGACGACCGGGAGATGATGCGGGAGGAGAGTGCGTTCGAGGTGGACATCATGGGGGCGTCGGCTTCCAACCTGCTGCTTGAAGCTGAAGGCGGAGCTAATCAGATGACTGATAAATCTAACCACCTGGAGTATGATGACCAGTACAAGGATGACTTTGGAGACAACCCAATGGAGAGCAATGAAGGAGGCATGCTAGGTAAATTTTAGGCAGTGATGCTTATATTACAGTGATTTGATAATGTTTGAGAATTTAGCCATCATATTATGATAGTTAAAAACAGATTGTAATTGAAAACACAAGTAAGTCGACTAGTAAATTCCCTTGTTTTCTCTGTTTAGTGGACAAGCTGCTGAGTAATGAGGATGGCGGCGGTATCTTTGATGATCCTCCTGCCATCGCAGAGAGTGTGATGATGCCTCAGGACCACGGCGATGATGATGATGACTTTGACGCCCTTTCAGGTCAGCGCCACATGCTATTTCAGCACCAGATCAAGAACAGACTATTTATAACAGTGTTACATACTGTTATAATTACTGTATTGATTGATGGTTTATTTGAATGTCCTGCAAAGTTAAAAGCTTAAGAGGCATTTTACCAAGAAATTCCAAAGAACATTAAATTTACTGAACAGAAGAGCCCTGCTGTGGAGACATAAGCCATTGTAATAAGGACAATAGAGATAAAAATAATCCTTTACCAAAGATGGCAAACAACACACAAACATTGCTCTTCAAAAATGTATTAAAATCTGAGTACACAAGGATCTTTGCATCCTCTGTACATTTAAGTTAATTCTGATGAGTGATCGTCTTCTAATGTAATGTTTCCTGCCTTTGACTCCACCAATGTCCTGTCATTTCTTATAGATGCATACATAATACATAACACTGTACCTTATTCTTAAAATTACATTTAATCTGAAAAAGACATGTATTTTAGCAACCTCTTGTGTGCCCAATCCCAGTCACAGATCATTTTGGTATGTCTTTCTTCTGGCAGCTTAACAACACCTCAAATGTTCATGGTGATGAGTTTGATGTTGTGTGTGTTAAAGCTGGAGCCCCAGACAGTCCAGACTCTGGTCCAACTGAGCCTCTGCCAGCCATGGCTGACCAGACTGAACAGACGGCTTTGGTTCACAATGAGGAGGAAACCTTCGCCCTGGAGCCTATTGATATCACAGGTAAGCAGCCAGTTTGGAATATCTCTTTTAAAGCCATGATGTTGTGTTGCAGAAGGCAGTGACTCTTTTTTGTTTTGCGTGATCTACAGTGAAGGAGACGAAAGCAAAGCGCAAGAGGAAGCTGATTGTGGACAGTGTGAAAGAGTTGGACAGTAAAACAATCCGAGCACAGCTGTCTGATTACTCAGACATCGTCACCACCCTGGACCTGGCACCTCCTACGAAAAAACTAATGATGTGGAAGGAGACGGGAGGAGTTGAGAAGCTTTTCTCTCTCCCAGCTCAGCCCCTCTGGAATGCAAGGCTCCTGAAGGTAAGAGAAACCTAAAAACTGGAATAAGTCTCTCAAAATCAACCCCTCATCAGTGTCTTATAATACACAAATAAAATATTCAGTTACGGACATAACGTAGCTTTCTGTTTATTTCATTAGCCTCTTTCCTTTTTCTTCTTGCTGTAGATGTTTACAAGGTGTCTGACACCACTGGTGCCAGACGAGCTGAGGAAGAGGAGAAAAGGAGGAGAGGCTGACAGTTTGGATGAGTTCCTGAAGGATCTGGAAAACTCTGAGGTTCCGAGGGAGGAGACCACAGGCCATCAGCAGAGAGACATTATGGGTAAGAACTAAGGGAGTGAGTCTATTCATGCTTCATCACATTAAGAACAATTAGGCATCATTAGTGGTCGATTGAAGGGGCTTTCATAATGGGTTTCTTTGCATGTGATGAAATACAACTATAGAGTGGTGAATGAATAATGAACTTGTAGTTCAAAGAAGTCGGAAACATAAACCATGTAGCATATTTTCCCAGAAGAAAGCAACAGTTCCTTGTTTCATTTAATTGTTAAAGGAATTATTTGAGATGAGAAAATGTGGAAAATGTTGAAATGAAGAAAGATAAGTGTGTGTATTGTCACAAAAGTATTTATGCAGACAATAAAACCTCTATTATTTCCCCTTCAGACCAAACTATCATGGAAGAGGCCAGTGTTCTGCAAACTTCAGCTGTTGAAGGCAGTAGGACGATGCTGGATGAATCTGTCATGCCCCCACCGTCGTCCCAACGCGGACTAAAACGCAAAGCCCAGGACACAGAGCCGGCCCTGCCCGTGAGTTCTAACATCAGTAGAGTCTGTATGCAGTGTTACTGGATGTACAGAAACTAACCAGTCAGTTGAACCTTGCAGATGGGAGCCTTGGACCAGCAGCAGCAGCAGGAGTCCAGAACGTCCCAGCAGCTAGAAACAGCCAGTGTGGATTTACCCCCTGAGGAAACCACCACAAACATCAGCCAGCTCATAGAGCTAGACCTTCTGGGCGACAAGGACAAGAAGAAGAGTGATGATGACTCAGATGAAGAGGTGAGGCAGACATTCACAAAGTAAGAGTATAGTGCACTTATGTGTGTTATTTTTATCCATCCATCCATCCTTACGTCTGGTCATGTATCCAGTTTGATGTAACTAGGCGTACTGACCTTCTTTGGATATTTTAAAATGGATTTTTAGTGCAGAAATATAGTTTTAAAGTTGAATTTGGAATGTTGCATTGGAATTAGAAGTAGAATTTAAGATTTGAAGTTTGGAATTTGGAATGTTGCAACAGAATATGGATTTGAATTAAGACTTTTAAATTTGAAGTTCAGTTTTCCATTGAATTAGAAATGGAAAAGTTGGAACGGAATATGGATTTGAACTTAGACGTTTTATTGTTAGATTTGAATGGGAAAGTTGAAAATTATATGAATAATATGAATTAGAATTTAGAATTTTATTTTATAGTTGAATTTGCAACTTGCCTCAAAGTTATTTTAGAGATTACCCCTTTCAAGGTAAATGATCTGAGCTGTAGTTACAGTGAACGTCAGTGTGTTGATACATGTCGTAACAGGAGGAGGAGGCGCAGGGAGGAGACCAGGACCAGGAGGAGAGAAGGTGGAACAAACGGACGCAGCAGATGCTTCACGGCCTCCAGGTGAGTCAGTGGTCACACATGAAGACAAAAACCAAAACCATAGGATTGCATCTTGTTGCTGTAATGAACCTGGTATTCTTGTTAGTGTCACTTTACAAAACCTCGTTATTCAGATCATTATCACCAAGACGTACACAGCAATACATGCAGCTAATACAGCCGAGCAGAAGTCAAAGCTTTGTTTGTCGTGTCACAGAGGGTGATGACCAAAACAGGTGCCCAGTCCGTCAGCCTGCTCGACCTGTGCAGGAACAACAACAGGAAGCAGGCAGCGGCCAAGTTCTACAGTTTCCTGGTTCTGAAGAAGCAGCAGGCGGTGGAGCTGGTCCAGGAGGAGCCTTACAGCGACATCGTGGCTACACCTGGACCACGCTTCCACATCATCTAAAAACACAGCTCTACAGTACACGAAGCTATGCAGAGGCTTCTGTGACATCAACTAAAAGGTTTATTTATGAAAAGAACATATTTATTATTTATTTGTGATATTTGTACTTGGTTTTAATGGCTTTTATTTTACTGTCCAGTCACACGTGCAGTTTTATCTCATATGTTCTAATAATAATACAAAGTAGTGGTAGGAGGAGTTAAAAACAAAAGATTTCCTTCTGTAAAGATTCACCTGAGAAGGAGCATCATCTTTATTACATTTAAGTAATTTATTATATCATAGCTGATTTGACAGGTAAATTGTTGAGTTCAACAAGGTAAGAATTGTGTTTTTTAAGATTGTATTGGAATTTTTTCATAGGAGTATCTGTCTTTAAATGGCGGTTTTTAAGGCAGACGTTGAAAAGCACTTCTTTGCTCATAAGCAGGGTTCCTACACAACTTCCATTTGTGACTTTCCTGATGTTTCGCTAGATTTTTCAGACCATTTTTCGTAACAGAGATTTGCACTTTTAGTACTTGCCACGACAATGTTTTTATATGTTTATATGCCCAACAAAGTTTGCATGTAGTTTCCATTTGGAATCCTTATCTGACCAGGGTTTACATTTTGATTTTCTAACCAGCCCTAAGAAAACATGTACCCGTAGAGGCCAGAAGTCTAGACTTGTATACAGAGAGATTAACAATGTTCCAGGTAGATGCAGCTCTGTGTGGGAGTGTGTGTTCGGTCACACATGATACTTTGCTTTTACATTAGGTTCATAATGGTCCACACACTCGCACTTCATAAAACTTTTAGCTCCCCTGCCTGTCTGAGTCAAAAAAACACTCTCTGTGCGACACCAGTTTATTTATAGCAGACTTGCAACTAATGATTATTTTCATCATCGATTGATCTGATGATGACGTTTTCATTTAATTGATTAGTTGTTTGGTCCATAAAGTGTCAGAAAACAGTCCAAGATGACATCTTCGATTGTGTTGTTCAGTCCAACACCTTAAGGTATTCAGGTTACTGTCACAGATGCTGTCATGATTTAATTGTCACAGCTCTGACTTGGAAAAATTCTGACTTTTATATGTTAGAAAACAAAATAGGGACAATTATCTGGAAATAAACTTACATTTCCATATATACTTTTCCCAGAACTTCTATATACCTGGAATGGGCTAACTATACTATACTCTTCTGTTCTGTGTAGGAGCCCTGCAGGAGACCTTTGCACCAAAGTGAACTGAAGTGTATTTGAGGTATACTGAAAGTAGGAGAGGACTGTATGTTTACGTCATAATAACTCAGATCAGTGACTTATTTGTCCCACAACTGTGGAATATTTTCTCATCTTGACTGGAGTCCAGATAAAAAACTAGTCATATAGATGGACCATATCCAGCGTGAGCATGCACTATATCCACATTTAAACAGTTAATAAGGTAGAGATTTACAGACTTGACCAGCAGTTAACCATTCTACACCTGTAGTGTAGCACTTTATGTATTATCTACTGTTGTTGTTTGAGCAATTGCATCGCCCACATCGGCCTTTTACACCATGGAAATCTATGAAAATGCTCCATCAGTGACTCAACGTAGATGCATGCTCTGTCCTGGAATATTTTGTTAGAGGTGAAATGTTCTAGAAAACTATCTTTTTATTGCATCTTGCTGCTAGAATTTCTTTATTTAAAAAAAGACTTACTGTGAGTGTGACTCGCATTTTATCCAGTAAACATGTTCTTTATGAATATTCTTTAGTTACAACTTACTGAAATGTTTTGTCTTGATAAATACAACTACTCAGCTGTCTAACAGTGTCACTTCCACAGTAACTTTGAACAGTGTAAACCCAGTAGGTACTTACTTCTCTATTCATTGTTTGCAGTAATATATAACAGTACAGTTACAGAGAATATGAGTCCATGTCATAATTGTACACAGTATATTATTTAAGAGCTTAATAGATTTTGAAACTAATGACTTAACAGATCTTAAAGGACATTTGACATGTTCTGCAACAAAATATAACAGGATTAAATGATCAAATCACAGGAGACGACCGAGTCCTCATGTCTTCCTTGTGTTTCTGCAAAGACAACTGATTGTTTTTAAAATTAACTTCCATTGAGTAATTTTCAGTGCATCCTTACATTTTAAACAATGTGCCTGCTTTTTTTTATTTTGTAAAAATGCAGAGACAAATCTTGTGGTGCACCCAAAAAAAAAATGTACTGCTTTGTGTTAAAACTAAACTGTTACAGTCTTGCCTGTAGTCTTGAGTCTCAGACACAGTTGCAGAATTTTTCAAAATAAAATACCATGACCGATATTTTAAAGTGGTGTGTGTGTGTTGTGTCGTAGACATTGATTTATTACATGTGAATGGAACATTTGTTGGCCACACTGAAGACTAGGTAAGAGAACTGAATCATGAACCCATAGAGATTTAAATCATAAAGACCACATGACGATCTGGCACTTTACAGCTCTGAACAACTTTATGTTAGAAAACACTTATTTTTCTTTTCACAGCTGATATGTGTAACTTTTCTGGACACTGAGGTTACCATAAAAAAATGTTAATACATGAAGCAATCTATTGGAAATCAACCCATATGGAGAATGAAGCATATGTGGAAAAATATGAAGCTAACATTCTTTCTTGATTTTTGGTTGATTTGTCAAAGTATCTTAAGTTAATTATAACATTCTGCCACTGAACCAACACTAGAATAACACATGTCACAAGTGTTGCTGTCACTTTAAACTGATTTTTTGGGATCATTTTGTTTTATCATTAAAGGACAATGATGGTTGTATTGAGGTGTTCTGTGGTCCAGTCCTGGTTCTATTTCACCTGGGTAATTCATATTTATATCTTTATCTTCCAATAATACTTTAGCATATAATAAAGTCTCTTATTTCTTCTTATATTATGCATTAATAACCGGCAGAGGCGCCTTATCGCCTCCCTCCGTCTTGTGTTTCTTGTGTCTGCTCCTTTTCCTCTTCGCCCCGTCCTCTGTCTTTTTCAGCGGTGGTGTGGGCACTCCTTTCTTCTTCTTCTTCTTCAAACAGCTCAGAGGGTTGGGGTTGATCTGTTTCCTTTTCCTCTTCTTGCCCCGCCTCTCTCCATCCTTCACTTCGATGCCTTGCTCCCCCTTCATGGTGCGGATGCTCTGCTGCTGAGCCGGACTCACTAGCCCTCCCAGCTGGACGGCCTGGACGTGATCCAGAGACGACTGGCTGGGCTTGTCCAGCACTATGGTGTTGAGGATGATGTAGAGCAGAGGGACCCCAGGGATCTTCTTCAAGCCTGTAGTCACTGTGTAATCCTGGGGAAACAATGATACAGTCCAAAGGTGTCATGAATGAAGTAAAAATAGTTGAAAGTTGGAGTGAAAAAATGTTTTTATGATGAAGCTGTGATTAAAATTCTTTGACATGTTGGTTTGTACACAATCCTCTATATGATGTTCCTGAATCTTGCCCTTGAAAAATACTCCATATTACAAATGAACCAGAACTGAGCATTTTAAAATTTAAAAAAAGAGCCACACAAAATAAAAACTAACAATACATGAAAATGTAAAACTTGAAGGTATTGAATGCAGATTTGTAAATTCAAGACTTTTAAGACACTGCAGGAACTCTGTTCATTGTGTATGTAAGTGTGGATTGTTTGTTTGAGGAAGAATTACATACTCTGAATACACCTAATATGATCTCATAGTTGTTGTTTTTTTTGCTTTTTTTTTTTTTTTTTTTTTACCTGTGTGGCAACAAAGTAGTGGTGTGGGTTTGTCTCCTCCAGCATGGACAGGAGACATTCAGAGGCAGGAACTGGATTCTTAAAGTGCGGACATTTCCTGGTCTGAAACTTCTGCAGGATGATTTTGGCTCCATACAGCTCCTTGCCCAGAGTTTCCAGCTCTTTCAACGCACAACTAAGACAAAACAAAGAACGGGACATTTGAAAAATAGCAGGATACGGGGTCATGTATGACAGTTATGATAAGCTCGGACTGTAAATGTGCTCACTTCGTGGTGCACAGCTGCACTTCCCCCATCAGGTACTTCGGCAGCTGCTCCTTGATCTGAATCTTGTTTTTCAAAGCTGCCTGACAAAAAGTCCCGTCGATGAGGATCTGAAAAGGTTCCCTGAAGCTGAAGTTGTATTTGTAGAAGCTTATGGTTTTCTTCGCTACTTTCTGTCGCTTGATCTTCATGTTGCTGGTGAGATGGCTACTTTACCTCCTCAGAAAACACAGATTTAAAAGTTACCTCCGATCATTAAAAGCATCAAACCACTAATTAAAAAGTGTAAAAGATAAATCCGTTCAGTCCAGGTTACAATTTACAGCGAAGTCTACCATTTATCAACAGTACATTATCATCCCTTTCAGCGTGGGTACTTGTGTACAAAACACGCTCTCGGTCCGTACTTTTTATTCGTCCGGGTCGAAAGCAATTATGTGAGAATGGTTCCGTCTATTTAACAAGTCAACGACCGTCTCACTCTGTTTAGCGCTACCAAACAATTATCATAACAATTAATAATATGTTCCCATAGACTTGAGAGAAAAGTATATTAGTGTTTTGATTATGTCACATTTTATTAAAACAATTTCATGTATATATTTTTGTTGCAATTATAGGTGAGACAACAAACGTCAATATTGTGCACATTATATTATAACATGAGCTATTTATTATCATCATTATCATTATTACTATTACTACTACTACTACTACTACTATTACTTGTTACTACTAGTATTTTCCAATGTGCAATTATAGATCAGTCTCATTAAAAATATGATGATGAGGAGGATAATAATAATAATAATAATAATAATAATAATAATAATAATAATAATAATACGAGCTAGAGTAAATGAAATTTCAAAAAAATTATTTAAATGAGAAATGTTACATAAATGCTTCACATAAATTACTTAGAAATAACAGCACAGTCTTGCAGTTTTAATAACTCATTGTTACATATTATTATGTGTATCGCTATATGTTGTTATATACTGTATATTCTAACATACTACCTGTATATATCCTATTTGTTGTACATTGCTCTTATCTTTAGTATAGAGTTAGCTTTTGAAAATGTCTTTTGCATATTTTGTTCATTTCAGAAGTTCTTGTAGTACATTAGTGGCATGTGCATTAAAATTTTACTCTGAAGCCTTTGTACATTCTTACTTTTTCTTAATACTCCGCAGAATATTTTTCCTTTATAGTCCCTTTTGCTCTAAATGTTTTGCTGTTAAATTGAACTGAGCTACTAAACTGATTTTCATTGTTCCTGTGACAGTGACAATAATTCTATTCTATTCTATTCTATTCTATTCTATTCTATTCTATTCTATTCTATACATTTCTTTTCTTTTCTTTTCTGGTTAACGTCACATTCCCTAGTGATTTACTGTACGTTAGTGACAAAACAGTTTTCTGATGAACTTTCCTGTACAAGTGCTCCAAGCCTCTGAGAAAGCGTGATTTGTGCAGGAACAGGGGTAGACGCAGAGGGGGGAGGGACAAATAGCAGTAGAGTTTGATAGACATATCACCATCCAATCATTTCAGTGGTCCGGTTAAAATGATTGGATAGTGTTTTTTCAGTCCTGTCTGTTCCACGGATGACTATAATTTATTATTTTTGTGTTAGAATGTTTAATTAATTGGTTACAATCGGGGTGTGAAGGTGATTTTAAACAATATATTAAAACATGCTCTGGGAAATCATTTTTTTACCCATCTTTAATTATTTATGACGGTAAAAACATAACATATAATAAATCCTATATAAACTAGGGTGTGTGCAACACCAAAATACACCTGAATGAGGAAGAAAATAAAATAATAATAAAGATGATATAAGTTACAATTAGAGTAATAAAAAATAATAATAGTAATAGTAGTCCTAACAATGATATCAATAATCACAGTGATTGTTTTTGTGGTTTTTGAAAAGGGCGGTGTTACTTTTGACTCCGCCCCTCTCCGGTTCTGTTTTTCCCGGAAACGGAAGTGCCGTCGCAGGTAGAGCTCCATCCAGCAGGAGCCTGTCTCGGTCCGGTGACAGTTGTCGTTGAGTCGGACCTCACGGCTAACGTTAGCTCGGGTCGGGCCCGTGTGGGTTTGAGTTGGAGCGTTTCCTCTACTTTTACCGTAAACATTATGGCGGCCGCGGATCCCTGGTCCTCGAGTGACGGCGGGCCGGCCAGCTGGGGAGGATTCCCGGCCGGGGAAAGCAGCAACGACCGCGACGGGCCGGGAGGCAGCAGCGGCAGCGGGGAGGGCGAACGGGAGCGGGACCGGGCCACCTTCGAGTGCAACATTTGTTTGGACACTGCCCGGGACGCTGTCATCAGTATGTGCGGCCACTGGTTCTGGTACGAGACGAGGCGAGGCTAGTGGGGGGTTAAGGGGGTAGGGGGAGGTGGGTGGAGGGGGGTGGTGTTTTGTGGTTGTTTATACCAGAGGACCGGGCTGTTTCGGCCTCCTTTAACCGTCACTGTGAGGTTCTCCACGGGCGGAATCACGCCCAGCTCCGCGGTGTAGTCCGGCGTGTGGAGGAGATCACAGCGGCAGGAATGGCTCCAGACTGGGTGGTGCTCAGCTGAGAAAACCCTAGTGTTTGTTGGATGAAATGTGAACTTCAGCCCTTAGTATAAATGTGCACTGTCTCTGCACATGTGATCTGACTCTGATCTGGTGAGGAATTAAGTGGTTAAGGCTCAGTGGTGGAGCAAGTATTGCCAGCATTCATTCATTCATTCATTCTAGAGCAGGGCGTCACATTCAGCCCAGTTGGATCTCAAGAAAAGTAATAGAATCACAAACTACAACTTTTTCTCTTTGTTTTAGTGTAATGAAAAACATTCAGTTGTGAAAATATTTACATTTACAAACTATCCATGTGAATAACCAGAAAAAACTGAAATTTATAAGAAAAATAAATGCAGTTTTAAGAATATTATACCTCAACTTATCATTTATACATGTACATTATAATGTTATACAAATACGTTAAAAAGTAGTAGTAGTTTATTTGATCGTTAATTACTTTAAAGAGCAAACAAACACAGCATATTCATTGTTCCATATACAATGCAACTGAAAGGGTTTAGACTGAAGTGAAGACTTATTTTGTCTA
>JAPTYQ010000003.1:29194183-29206823 GCA_029814465.1 Ostorhinchus cyanosoma
TATCATGTGACTAAAACAGACAGAAAAGAAAACATGGAATGAATAAAAGCACTGTTTTTGTCAGTACAATGACATACCTATTGATGTAAAAACTGATGTGATTTTGGTTATTATCAAGAAAATATGGAAAATGGATCGATATCAGTGCTGAAATTAAACTCTTATGAGCTATTTTTTGCTGTTATCACTATATTTGTCCAAACGAATGTACCTTTAGTTGTACCATGCATTAAAATGAACAAGTAATTGAAGAAAATAAGGGTAATAATTTTTTCTGCAACTGTAGGTAGCAGTGAGTTTTCCTCTTTAATAATATCCTTCATTGTCATGTAATTACCAAGCTGGCAGGTATCTCAACTACTACATGCTTAAGGCAGGTTGAGCTGCATTACAGACATTTTCAACAGAGGATCACCAACAGGTACTCATTTGAGAGCAAAAACATCTAAATTAAAAGGATCCAAATCTGCTTTTCCTGTTTTAGTGATGCAGATGCCACACCCCACAGTGGCATTCATTCATGAGTGAATATGAATAAATGTGAAAGTGGGTACTGCATTTCAAGGATTCAAGGATTTTTATTGTCATACCAGCACACATTTACACATGAAATGGCAAGAAATTTGGTCGTCACTAGATTTAGCCCAATAAAAGCTATATATAAACAATATGTACGTAAAAAAGGACTTCTGTATAATAACAGGAGTAAAGATGCAGAAAAAGAATAGACCTATGCATATAAAACACTTGAACCTCTAATAATGAAAGTCATAAATATTATACAACTCTTCCTTTACTTTCAAAAGTACAGTAGTTTACCGTATGCTCCACCGCCCAGGACTCCGATGATGAGCACCCAAACCATGACTGGAGCGGTGAATCTCAGCAGCAACAGGAACAGCATACTGACCACCATGGCTATTAGCAGACCGCTGAGAGGGGAGACGAGGGACAAATTATAGAGAAAGTGAAAAACTGCCAAAGCAGAATTGAGTATTAAGCAGAGCTGTGTAATAAAGAAACAATATATTGTTTGGCATGTACAGTTAGTTCTAAAATGTATTATTTTTTATATAAATATGCTGTTTAATGACTGTAAAATCCAATCAATAAAATAATAGAATTAACTGTATAAAATTGAGAGTTGAGGATTATGTCCTACTGTCACTACTTGTTCACTTAACAAATGTCACATTTATAGTGAAGACACATATTTATATTATGTCTTGACCATTAAATTACAATTTTAAGAGCAGTTTAAAAGTATAAAATACACTATCATTCATATGCCTAAGAAATACAGAGTAGCTATTTATGCATATTTTGACCATGAGTTGATTGTAGTATCTCATTCTGACATCAGAGGGCAGTAGGTGAACTAGACAACTCACATGAGGATCCACGGCCATGACGACGCAAAGTCTTCAAAGATCCGGACTCCAACCTCTCTGGCATTAAATCCATTCACGAGATCTCTAATGAAGACAAACAGGGAGAAGTTGTGTTTGTGACTGTTATTCTGTCAAAACGTTGAGAGTGTCTATTAAAACTAAATACTGTCTAGAGAACAAGGTCATACCTTTAATACATTTTTATCAACTCTACAAAATCCACTAAAAGTGATGTAGTGGTAAAGAAAACAGGAGTCCAATCTTTCAGTAAATGGAAAAACTACCTTCTTTCACAAGATGTTTAACTGCTTCCTTTGACATTGTACGACCCAGTACTCAAATTTAATCAATCGCTATCAGTGATGGAACATATCCCAGTACTTTTACTCAAGTACAAATTTGAAGTACTTGTATTTGATTCAGTAAATGTGACAAAGCTGAAAACAGACTTATCCCTCTGAGGTCATGGAAAGTTGACTTTTTACAGCCTGGTGGTGCTCACAGGACAGTAATACTACAAACACATGATAAAATATCATGCACTGCTGTAGATTCTACTACCCAGTAGTAAATTAAGTAGCTTAAATTAGCTCAAATTTTAAAATCTCTAACAAAATACAACATTAATGCACTGCAACTACTCTTACCTTAGGTACATTCTACTAAAAATATTGGAATATTTATACTGAAGTAAATTTTCAAAAGCTCCATTTTACTTGTCATTAGGTACATTTACTTAAATAAAGTGTACCTGGATACTTATTCCACCACTATTTAATATTAGGTGCATAGCAAATACTTATAACTCCAAAGACAGTGGTCAACTTCATTTCAGTGTTTTTTTTCCCACTACATCTTTAATGGCACACGCATAAATTGAAACAGAGTAAAACAGACGAGACAGCTCTAAGCTCTAAGAGATGACGATGAGAAAAAAGAGAAAAGATATGAACACATTTATGCTCTACTTCCTAAAATCCCAGCATTTTACACATCGAAGGCTTTTATATGAAGACGGCTTTAAGAGTAACTACAAGCAGCTTCTACACTAAGGATCAAAAACTCACGAAGCCACTGACCCTGAGCTGGTGACGAGGAGAAAAAAGAGTGTTATTAAAATGTGTATAAGTGCAATTAACTATTATAAAGGTACAAAAATGAACAGTTATCTTGTTTGTTGATCAGCATATGAGGTCTTACCCAGTGCCGTTCTTGATGAGGTTGGCTGTGTCATTGACCGAGGAAGGTAATCCTGGAATCTGATTGAAATACGAAGGAATGTTGCCGAGTGCTTGGACATCAGGTAAACACCTCCCCAGCACTGAAAATTGACCCCCCAAAAAAAATAAAAATCAATTACATGAGCTTGAAATAGAAAATAAAAATTCACTCATAGAACATCATAAGTTATGAACACACAAGTGAATATTTCATGCGTGAACTAACTACATTATTCAACATGTTATTGTATTATGTGTTTATGTAAATAATATTATAGTTGTTTGTAATAATATAAAGCCAGAAACCAAATTATTTAACAGGCATTAGAGTCTAGATGTGTTTAGATTAGGTAGGTTATTATTGTTACTAATTAAGGAGAAGGGGTAGAAGTTTATAAGTTATACTTCTCACTCCTTTTCGAATATTTATTTCATGTCTTATGTTATATGTTTTGTTTATATATTATTCTTTTTTTGACATTCATATATGAAAAAAAATACATCAATCAATCAATCAGCCTAAAATAGCAGTTAAATTTACACTAAATTAAAACAGTCACTGCGTAAAACTCAAAGTTAACCTTTACTACAGTGTTAGTGCTATTGTCTGCATGAACATTTCCTCATACCAGAAGTTGTTGGTGTGTAGAAAAAAGGGCATAGCTCCTTGTCCACTATTTCTTTTACAGACTGAAAGAAAAACACATTGCATCAAAATGACAGGAAAAAAACAGTCCCAGTCACATTCAGATCATAAATGCACTTGACATTAGCTTTGGACTCACCAGTTTTGTATTTTCCAGGTTTATGGATGGCACACAGAGGCTCTGATTGAAAACATCTTTAGGTTGAACACCAGGTAAGTATGAGGTAACCCCAACAGCAAAGAAATCATTAGGACATGTTTCCACGCACACCTATACAAAAGCATAATTATCTGTGAGTCACTGGGAGAACAGAGCAAATATCCAGCTGTCAAAGTTCAAGGTTAAGGAAGCTTCCCCTGACCTGTGTGGTTGGACATTGGAAGCCTTTAAGAGCAACGGCCATAATATTTAAAGATGAGGCACATTGGAGAATGTCAAAGTATAACAGGTTAGATCGGCCTCTAAAAGATGAATGAGAGACAGAAAACTTTACTGTGATTTAGTGTCAACTGTAAAAAGTGCACTTGATCTAATATACAGATTGGTGACAAGTTTATTAATGGAGAAAAAACTGTCTAAGAAACAAATGCAGAAGAGGAAATGTTCAGAGTGACTATGAAAAAAGGCTCAGAGGTCACAGTGACTTAAGTTTGTAAGTCATGTGAGCCATCTGCTACTGCCTTCAACCTGATCGGAACACAATCAAACATAGGAGACATTATACTGGCATGTTCATATATTTCCATCTCCATCATCAATACACCAACTGGAAGAAATACGTTTTGGTTTATTAATTAGTGTTCATACCTCTAGTAGAGTTCACAGGCTGTAGAATTAACACAGTTGTGCATTACAGCTGTTCTAACTACGCTAAGACTCTTTATATTGATTTTTTTCCCCATTTAATTTGTCACTTGTCTGTATGTGAAAATTGTATAAAAGCAAAAGCAGAAAGTTTAGATTACTTATTTGGTCCAATGCCGCAGAACCATCCAGTTGAGTTTCTTGGATACAGAACATGCCTGGGATCTCCATAGAGCCAAGCTGATAAACCAAACAAAACACATTTAAATAGTGATAAGAAGAACAGAATGAAAGCACATGAAGTAAATGCTAATGGAAAGTTTGGCACAAGTATGTACCACTGCATGAGTGCAAGGTACGTGCAGTTTCACACCAAAACGTAGCAACGCAACAACCTCAAAGAATAGACAGGAGTGGAAACGAGAGCACTTCTTTTTGTGTTCGCCTTTGAGTATGTAAAGTAAGCAAGTTTGTGGTTTAAAACAAATTCAGACATTAAATAAACAGCAGGTGTTGTGCTGGACTCAATTTGTACTAGATTCATTTGCCAAAGCAATTGGAATATCAAACGACGCAAGGAGAGAAATAAAAACATCACGCCGAGTTTCTTCACTTAACCACTACATATACTGCTTTTGTTCTGCTTCTATTAAGGGAAACAGCTGATAATTCCAGGACACATTAAGTCATTGACACACATAAGGTGACTGTATAATGTGATTACGTATCAGACTTCTTTGTTGACTCTAGATAAGAGATGCATTTGTGTGTTGGACAACAGGGCAATACAGAACCACACAGTAAATAAGCTACTCTCACCTTAGAAAATTTACAAAGACTAAAACTAAGAAACAACAAACAGCTTTTGCTGCAGCAGGAACAAGAGTTGAACTGTTTTTGTCTTACTTTAATGTCCAAACATTGTAGTAGGGGGCTGGCAGGGTAACGTCAACTTACTTGCACACCTCCCACCTGAGCATGTTCATAAATACCACCACAACGTCAAGAGTTTGCGTAAAAAGGTATGAAAACGTCTTTAAACAAAGGGTTTCAATAAGATCAATAAGGAAAATCATGTAACTGTCATGACACCTCTTACATCATTATGTCATTGTTCTGCACTGAAAATATAGATATTTTAAACATGACCAATAAATCTGTCTATGTTAGCCAGCCTCTGCATATTGTTTTATCATTTTATGAGCTATCATCATTTGTATTTTTTTTTATTATTTATTTTGCTCGTCATTGATTTTATACTGTATTTTACTGGTGCTTTGTTTTGCTAAAATCAATTTCCTAAATGTGAAGATGTTAGTAGTATCTGCAGAGACAGTGGAATAAATATAGAGCTGAGTTACAGAGGTACTGGTCGAATGAAAAAGAGAATGGAAAACAATAAGTGAGGCAGATTCACAAGCCTGTGGGTCTGTGTCACATCACTCTCACCTAATATCCCCACCACTATGTAGCCCAGGATAACTGCCATAAACAGGATACAGCAGATTATATCTGTGCAACCTCTGATGAAAATAAGAAAGAGACAATAGGTGTAAATGAGCAGGACACAAATGTGAATCCATCAATCAACAGTTCTGTCGACACATGCCCTCTGTGCAAACACAAACACCTTCACAGCACATCAGATGCCTTACACCCACACTGGGGATTTGGGACAAAAGGGGGCAGTTCAGGATGACTTAGACAGATTCACCTGTTCTTTATGGGTCCTCTAAACGTCGGGTCAAATTGAGCAGGTTCTCCTGGGAAAAGATAAAAACAGAAATTAGTGCATAGAGCCTCCTACGGGCTTATTGGAACAAAGTGAGTCAGTGATTCCCACCCATATAATAAACTTTACTGACTGGTGGTGACGTACCAGTGGGGTGTCATATTACAATAATCAGCAAGTTCCTGGTTTGTGGTTCTCAACAAGGTCACATTACTTTATCATTATGTTCTTTAGAAATTAGCATTCAATTCATATACATGACTATATTTGGGATTTGGTGTGTGTTTGTGTGAAAATAAATAAAATAAAACTGATATTTTCTTAACTTTAGGCTTTTTTTGTTGTGAAAATACACAGTATACTTTCAGTGCTTTATTTATTTATTCTTTTTTTTTTAAGTCTCATTTTTATTTTTGGATTTCATGTCTTTTTCTTAGTTGTCATACTACATGAGTTTTCCTTAACAATGAAAAACTAATTGGCATGCTGTGGCTCAGTTGGTAAAGTGGGTCATCAATGACCAAAGGGTCAGTGGTTCAAATCCTGGCTCCAATTGTCAAAGTGTCCTTGGGCAAGACACTGAACCCTAAATTGCTCCCAGTAGGGTCTGGCAGCAGGTGCCCACTGGTGTGTGGGTGAAAGTGTGTCTTTATGGAGCACTTTGGGCACCATGAAGGTAGAAAATGGGTTATATAAGTACAGTCCCTTTACCATTTAAACAAGCTACGGAAGTAGTTTATTTTGTACTATGATACCTTTAATATGTTTTATTAAGGTTGAATTTTGACAAAAACATAATGAACTACAGTTTAAATGCATGAAAACTTCACAACTTTTCTTTCCCACAGATCATGTGCTTTAAAAGTTCATTGCTATAACATAAGAATGACCGAGTTTCAGGAAACAAGTGTTGAGTTTGTTTCCTGGAACAGAAAGGAGGACTGCCTGGAGGTGCACACAAAGAATCCAGTGACTGTCATTTAGCAAAGTCTGATCTAATCCAAGTGTGACCAATAGTTTATATATTTATTCATTCACACAGAAATGAGAGTCCAGATGAAATGATGAGAGCTGAGGCCCAGCACTGATTCACACAGCACAGTGTTATTTGCATGAAATTTGACTGCCAATAGGCCCTTTGGAAATGGGAGAGTCATCCACGTGTGATCATTTAAGAAAAATGAAGACAATATGGAAAAACTTGTTTGTCACTAATTCAGCTGAAAACATACCAGCCATCAAAGTCAGACATGTGAGCCTCTTCTAGGCTCCACGGCATGATCCTGTATGACAGGAAAAACTCAACAGACTGCTCATAGCTGTTTCCTTTCACTGTATGATTTATAACTGGCAGTAAAGTAGATTCAATGAAATAGTGTTTAGGTTTCAAATCAGATTCACTTGTGCTCAGAAGAGGCACATGCAGACATCCTCTAGTGCAGGGGTGGGAAATCCTGGTCCTCGGGGGCCGGGATCCTGCATGTTTTAGATATTTCCCTCCTCCATCACACCTGGAAGCCATTACATCTTTATCAGGCTTCTGCAGAGTTAGATGATGAGCTGATCATTAATTGAATCAGGTGTGCTGGACATCTAAAAACCTAAAACATGCAGGATCCCGGCCCTCGAGGACCAGGATTGCCCACCCCTGCACTAGTGGGTGTGAGAGCAACAAGTACAAAACCAGCTCTGTATTGAACTGACCATATTGTCAGTTGGGATGGCGCCATGCGACCGTCCAGAAGATTAAATAGTAACAGAAAATAAAACCACTAAAACAACACAACAAAGTGTGCACACTTTGCACATATTATGCTTTCTATTATAAAAAAGTACAAAACAACAAATGGTTGTGCTGATGAACCTGGAGGATAGTGTGTGTTGTCTCTGTCTGTATCTGACGAGTCCTATTCAAATCTGATAAATGCAAATCGAGGGCAGGCTTTGGTTAGTTGATTGGATCCCTGGGGTAAACATTTTGCCAACCAGCTGACCGATGATACTCATTTCTTACAGTGCAAAAATATCGTGCTTAACACTGACTTATTTGAATAAAGTGACACTGTGTCAACAGCAACTGACATAGGATGCAAATTTGACACAAGATGTTAAAAGGTTGTCAGCCCTGAAAGCTGGACCAGTCCCAGTTGTACTTTAATCATGTAAATTGAAAGATAAGATGTGCAAAAACTGGTAATTTTATCTCTTACAGCACTGACATGGGTATAATTGCCAATATACTGTGTGCCGTGGAAGATTATCCAATTTCACCTGATTGGTACTTTAAGCAAGCAGTGTGCTATACAGACGTACAACTGCACATGCCAATGATCCACTCTACAACAAGTTTCCCTTTGCAATGTAAAAATGAAAGTGAACCGGCCTTGATGTGGTGCCTGATAAAGCCCCCCCTCACTAGTGATGAGCGAGACCTGCAGTTCAATTTGGGGGGGTATGCTTCGATTACACAGATCTCAATCCGTAAGCCAGGGGTCCGTCTGAGGGGTCGCTGATGCACTCCTCTCAGCTTTCTCATTCCAAGCTTTGTTTTCAACTAAACAGGCCCAGGTTTCACACTGAGTAAGTACATTGAGACTGGATTTGCATTGTATTTCAATAAATATACTTTTTATGACATTTTTGTTTGGTGATGTGCCTTGAGATTTTTATAATGTAAAACATGCCGCGGCTCAAAAAGGTTGGGAAACACTGCTCTAGAGCAGGGGTATTCAAATCCTGGTCCTCAAGGGCCAGTATCCTGCATGTTTTAGATGTTTCCCTCTTCCAGCACACCTGGTTCAATTAATGATCAGCTCATCATCCAGCTCTGCAGAAGCCTGATAATGAAGTAATGACTTCCAGGTGTGATGGAAGAGGGAAACATCTCAAATGTACAGGATCCCGGCCCACGAGGACTGGAATTGAATGCCCCTGCTCTAGAGTATGATATGCAGAATATATACATTAAATATATAAATTAAATACTAGGAATGCTATGCTATGAATAATGAATGACTGAATGAAATGAATGAATGAATGAATGAATGAATGAATGAATGAATGAATGAATGAATGAATGAATGAATGAAATGCATATGACTAACATAATATTATGCTGGAAAAATCTATACATTTAGATTAACAGGGTCTGTCCACCACAATCCCATAATCCAGAAGTATGTGATATATGTCCTGTTAAATAAGTGCGTCAGTGCGTTCATTAACCTGGTTATTGTATAACTTTTGTGCAATTCTGTTGAAAATGTGTTACAAAGTCACATGAAATGTTCTCCACAAAGAAACCTGTTCATCAGCCCTTTGCAGTGTTGTTAGTGTCAGATTTCAGCTGTGCCAGGATATTACTGTTTATAGGAAATGACAACCTGTGGCTTAGACAGTACACATAAAACACACCTCAGCTTTTAATGTCCTTGTAAAAAGAAACTAGAAAACTTTAAAACCTGAACCTGGGAGTGTCTGGATGCTAGACGGCATTTTTTATAGCTTGTATTTCCAAATAGAAACACAAAAATAGAGACTAAAGTTGACAGGGTCATCACTTGACCTTGGCCTAAGATAAATGTTATGGAGTAACACAATCAGACAAAACATTCATTATCAGACATTTGTGGAAAACAACTGAGAATATTTATCAAAGATATAGATGTTTCGCTTAAAGGTTCCCATATGCAAGTTAAACAACTACAGCACAGGCTTTAAGGTCGAATGAACAACCCTCAGCCCTCTGTAACAGGAGATGACAATATGGCTAATTAGTAACTTGCAGTAAAAAGAGAAAGAGGCATCCTTATAAAACTGTGCAGCATAAAAGAACACAACACATACTGTAAGTCCTACTTACACACCCTTATATAACCTGTATATACCTTATATACCTACAATACATATATACTATACGTAGAAACCCAACGACATACAAACATTGACACTGTGGTGACACTTTGTTCCTGGTTCCGAGGCCTTTAAAGATTACCTATTTTAACTTGTGCACAAACAAGTCAATTAAGCAAGTTAAAATCTAAATATACTCTCAGTCTCTCCTGTGGTTTTGGTTGCCTAAACTGTGTTTATGCATTTACCGGTCAATGATTTGCATTTGCTTTTCTCAACAGGAAAAAACTTACAAAAACCTAGAAATATTTTACAGATAAATTACCTAAGTTTATTGGGCAACAAGCAGTCTAAACCTCTCAATGAATCAGGAAACAACGATGTTTGAAACACATTTTAACTTCCTTATGACAGCCTACACAACGGTAGGAAGCACACAAAGCCTTATTTAAATACACAATAATACCATCAGCTCCCACAACCTGTTTTCTTATTCGCAAGAGTTTTTTTAAAGTTATTTGAGGAGACATGAAATCCAGGATGGTGTTGTTGATTGTAGACTTACCAAACCACCCAGACTGTCAATAGACTTGTGACTACATCAATGCATCAAGTATCACAAGGAGTAAACAAAGATGTAGCGAGTAGACCTACTGTGCACTCGACATAATCTTGGAATTAAGGCACTATTGTCACATTATAGTCAGTTTGTACAACTTGAATAACTTGCGTTTTATATTTATGAACTGAAGGCCACTATACATTTTTGAGTGTTGAATCCCTTTACGCTGTTGCAAATCTAAAACAAACATTATAAGCAAATGACACTGCACAATGTACATTGTTATCTGATGCATTTGAGTGTGTTTCCTTCTAGGTGAGGTGTCTGTAGATCTTTGGTATAGCAATGACGCAGTGGTCCCCCAGCCTTTTCATCTAAACAATACCCCCACACACACACAAAAGACCAACACAAAAGACTATTTTATGCCTTATCAGGGAACAAATTGATAGACTAAGGGCATACACAAACTGGAAAGAAAAGGCGTTCCATTTAACATTGTCTTTTTAACTATCTAACTACTGTGACCAAGACCATCATCTGTGGTTTAAATGGCTGTTTTCATAAATGTTCAATGCTTTTTGATCCACTAATCCACACATATGCTTTTCAGTGATTTTACATATCTCTAATTTGTACATGTTATAGTGTCCAAATAAGAGTATAATGAATGCATTCAGATTCTTACACTGTTCACCGCATAATTTCACTTCAGTGAATGGCAGGTGGTAATTATATGGAAGTATAAAACATCTACATTCAATTTTCTTGCTATACTTGCTATAGGTTTTGTGTGAGTTAAAAAGTAAAATGAAAGAATGAGGTGAATTAGATGATGTTTGACACCTGATTCTGACAGAAACTACAGAAATACTTTCGAAAAAAGAATTAAACTACTACAGGTCAGGTACTACAAACATGGTTCTTAGCCTCTGAGGGTTAAAACCATTTTCATCTTGCATCTTTCACACAAGTTTCATCTTGTTGTAACCTATATTTTATGTTATTTCCTCTTATTTCATATCAAAATATTTGCTTTGTCTTTTGTACTCTACCTCACTGCTATAAATTCCTCAAGAGGAAGTATTAGTTTATCTTACAGAAGAGGATTAGGGCCACTGGGGGAAATAAAAAAAAACATCTAAATTAAGGTCCAATACACACGCGCGCGCACGCAGGCACGCACACACACACACACACACACACACACACACACACACACATATATAAAAATATATAAATTATTATTACTATTATTATTATTATGAGAAAAATGTCAGAATTCATACTTTAAAAAAACAAAAATCTGAATTCTGACTTTAATCTCAGAATTCTTACTTTTTTCTCTACTTTTTTTTCTTCTTCTATTTTATATTTTAAATGAATTTACCTATTATTTTATTGCACATATTTTCCTCGACCCAATAAAAACAGATCTCTGACCCAATTCAGGTTAATTGTTAATGGTAAGTTCATAAAACCTGTGACAGTATTGAAAACACGGATCCTGTTGTTATTATCAGATAGTTACAAACAAACAAAAACACAACACCATTAATTAACACACAAAGTCTCTCTGTAGTGAATACAGTCAGTCCAACACTCAGTTTACATTTTTATCACATTAAAATGAATCAGCTGGAGTTTCTTAGTGTTAGTTTTCCTCTTAAAACCTGCTAACACAGAATGTCTACTCACCATACTCCGACTCCGCATTCGTGTCCTGTTTTTTGCCCATTTTCCACCTTCACCTCCGCTTTTCCTTCTCTAACTTCTGGAACTTCCTTAAAAATGTGTCTACAACTTCACAAACATCGGCTAAAAACCCTTATGAACCGCAGCCGTCTCGTAACCGGGCGTACATGGTTACCAAGTTGGGAAATCTTTTCTTCCTGGCAGTTGTAACTAGGCAGTGACGTCACACGTGCACCTGCTCAGGGATGCGCACCTTCACGTTGGGTCCAAGATCGTTTACGAGGAGGAGGACTCACTCACATATATTGTTTCTGTGAATTCACTAGATGCACAGGATATACACAGAAACAGTTTCTCTCATACCTTGCTATTTAACCAATTGGGACCCAGTGTTACTTTTCTGGCAGTTCGAAAATTAATTTACCCTTTTATGCATACTGGTCACTACTATTCTCTAGCTGTTCTCGTATCGTGATGAGTTTTGTTGTTTTATTGCATATCAGTCAACACAGTGGACTCTTATGCACCATCCCATACACTGTAATGAACACAATTACTGTAACTTTGCTGTTCTTGATAAACTTGATCTGCAGTAACATGTTTGAGTGTAAATCAATCGCTAGTTGTTATTAGACTGTAATTAATAGCTTTCTTTTATGCATATTATCTCCATGCAGTGAGTAATAACTAGTATTAGTGTCTGCAAGAATGTGAGAAAACATCAGATTATCTACATT
>JAPTYQ010000003.1:29212146-29223241 GCA_029814465.1 Ostorhinchus cyanosoma
ATATTATCTCCATGCAGTGAGTAATAACTAGTATTAGTGTCTGCAAGAATGTGAGAAAACATCAGATTATCTACATTAAAAATGTTTTTATTTCATTATGTATATATCATTATTTATATCATTATTTATTTATTTTTTAAAGTAAACTTTTCAGCCCTAGTTTCAGCTTTGTAACAGTGCATTTTTCTTTAATTTCAAGAGGGTTTCGTGTGTTTATGGAGCTTTAGATGGAGGAGATATTAGCCCCAATCTTAAAGGAGCACTTCATTCTTCATTTTATCACAAACACCCAAAATTAGCACATATAGAGATACATTCATTGGATTGGTAGAATATTGAAAACTGTAATGTGAAAAGGAACAGAAAAACAAATGTATTGAAGGGAAAAATGCAGAACAATTGTTTATATGTTCTGTCTATGTTGCCAGCTCTGCTATGAGGAAGTGTAACACCCTGTGAATTCACCATTTCACCAATTTTGCTGATTCATTGTCATAGTCAGAGGTTTAAACTGTTGCTGATCATTATAGCTAAAGAATAAAGTTATGCATCATTTCACACTACTTCATAAAAAACTGCATGTAAATTCTTTCCAAACATTTCAGATGCAAGAGATAATAGAGAAACTAAAAAAAAAGAATAATTTCATCTATTAATCTATAGTAAATGATTAGTACTTTCCTTTGTTATTGTTTGTTATTGCATGTTATTTGCCTGTGTTAGTCAATGTAAGATTTTATTCAAGTTATTGCTCACAGAAGTTACATGGATTCCTAGAAACAGCAGAGAGTGAGACATCTGTCATTTCATCTCTGGAAGATCACGCCTATCTGTGTTATTACTGCTGCTATTAAATGCCCCCTGCTGATGATATGGTGACACAACTGAGGGATGTCAGGAGGAGGAGTCTGTGGGGCAGGTTATACTTATAAACAGTAAATGACACACACAGAGGAGATGAGGAGGAGGCTAATAGAGTTAGGGGTCAATGAATTTACACTGAAGGAGGTGTTAAAAATGGGTGAGAGCACAGGTCTGGGTACTTGTGGGTTTCTTAAAGAGCACAAGAGTATATGATAGGATTTGAGGGATGCTGGGGGTTTACTGTGGAGAACATATGGAAAGTATGAGTGCATGAGAATATAGGTGTGTATGTGTGAATGGATGCAGGTTTATGTTATTTTTATGTACATTTTTCAAATTGTTCCAAATATGAGATTGTATTTTATCTGGAATATGAGCCTGAATACTATGGAAGAGGATTAGGGCAACTGGAAAAAAAAAATACTAAAGTTCAGTCCATCATGAAAAAAAGTAGAGACTGCGTATTCATATATTCCTGCACCGAAAAGAAAAGTTTATGCAGATGTACTTATTATTTTTTTACCACTCTTCTGTGATTGGCACCTGATTTTCTATTTCTTTGATCCTACGATGTAAAAACACAAATCAAATCAGAACACAATTGATACAAGAGCCCAAAGATCAACTCATGAGCTAATTTATTACACTATACATAATAAAGGAAAACAATATGTATAAAAAAATAACAAAATAAAGCTAACACAATCATCAAATGCTATCCCACAGGTCCTTAGTGAGTTCTATATGGGTTGAGGTTGACCCATTACGTGTTAAAATTCATGATTAAGGATCCAATGCACTAATTTCATCTGGCAAAGCAACCATATATGTTGAATACAGTAATTGTTTCAGCTCAAACACCTCCTACTTTCTGTAATACCACACAGATGAAAAGTATATTAAGGCATGATCCTTTATAGTGAGTGTTGAGTGGCAGGAAATCAAGTTTTGATGTAAAAAAAACCCCAAAACAAAACAAAAATCAGCACCATACATCAAAAAACTGAATGTGAAATGCAGTTTCATCCTCACTGTTTTGTCTCTTTTACTACTGTGCATGTAAAACTGATGTATGAAATGTTTTAAGAGTTTCCTATCATGGTCATCCCACAGTCAGCGGCCGACTCGGGGCACGCCTCCAGTCGGGCCAGTCGGCTCTGCTCCAAAGCGATGGCCTCAGCTGAGTGTTTGCATTTTTCTGATCCGCACTGACAGGTGAAGTACTTGCTCTTAATGTCCCAAAAACGGTCTCCGTAGTCGAACCTAAACAAACACGCAGAGCAGATAAGAGGTTTTGAACTGTTCTTATTTAAATGAAGATAGATAAAGATAAAATGAGGCAGATTTGTTATCATTGGAGTGAAGACAAACTTTAAAACACAGGTGTCAAATATGCGTCTGGGGGCCAAAACCCAGCTCGCCAAAGGGTCCAATCCAGCCCGTAGAATGGATTTGTGAATGCAAAATTTACACTGAAGATATTAACAATCAATGATGTTAAAATCATTTTAAGTCAATTCAATCTAAAGTGGGTCAGACCAGTAAAACACTATCATAATAACCTATAGATAAAGAAAACCACAATTTTCTCTTTTTGTTTTACTGTAGAAAAAAAAGGAAAATTACACAAAAATGTTTATATTTACAGACAAGACTTTTGCAAAAAATGTGAATAACCTGAAATGTCTTAAGAGAAGTCTGTAGAATTTTACCAATATTCAGCCTCTTACTGAATGTTTTGTGTATTTATAGATCCACTGTAAGCTGTGATGTACATGTATAAATGATAAACTAAGGAATAATATTGTAAAAGTTGCACTTATTTTTCTTAAGAATTTTCATGGTTGTTCATATTTGTTCATGTTATGTTAGTACAGTTCGTAGATGTAAACATTTTCATTGTGGAATTTTACTTTTTCCACTCAAAAACATAAGCGAAATCTTTGGAGTTTACATTATTCATAAGTTCTTATCTTATTATTTATATTATGTTACTGGTCTGGCCTTATTTTATAACATATTAGTCTAATATTTTTAGTCACTAAATTATTTTTAGCCACAAATTCATCTCATGGGCCAGAGTGGACCCTTTGGGGGACCGGCTTTGGCCTGAAGGTTAGACACCCCTACTCCAGAGCCCTTCTCTGTTGAGTTTGTCTGTTCTTTTTGTGCCTTGTGGGTTTCCTCCAGGTTGTCTGTCATTAAAACCCGGGACATATAGGTTAATTCTCCCATCAGTGGCCTTGACTAAAGTACTGATGATGATCTGGAGCTGGTCTCTGAACACACTGAATGGAAACTCACCTCTCCTAATGTACTAAATACTAAGTGCTTGGAGTATTAAGGTGGGTAAACTGTAATATCACTGCAAAACAGACCAAATTATGTGCATGCTAATGCACAGTTTAATTTCCTTGTTCATTTCATGTGCTTTCGTGAAAAAAACAAAACAAAAAACAAAACTGATACGACCTTGCAAAATCCTAAAGGTTTACTCCACTGTGTTACTTCTGCATTTAAGTTGCACGACACATGGAGCAAGATGACAACATCTAATGTGCAACAAACTGAGCTATTACAAGCTGTATTTTGTAAATTTCCTGAAGCTGGCGACAAACAGGCTGAATATACATCACACACAGATAGAAAACCTTCAAGTCAATGTGGTACAAACATCTACAGATGGAATAAAAGCACAGAAAGTAATTTTACTGACAGAATAAAATCAGGAAATGGAGTGATACAGCACTTTTTTTAATCTGTAATTATTTCTATCAATTCACTATAAAAATGACACAAGTAAATTCAAATAATCCATCTTGAGGAAAATTTATAGTCAATGTGATTTTCAGCTACAACGTTTATGAGATTTCATCTTTTATGTTTAACCAAATAACTTCCAGACATGATCTATGCTAGTTTTGACTGTTTTGCTGAAAATCAGGACTCTTCATTTAGGTAAATTCTGTTTTTCTAATTTGATTTCAGCAACAATTATTTTCATGAATACATTCTGCAAATTAATCTTCAGGTTTCATGATTCAAGATTTACAACATTTAACATACTGATGATTAAATTTAGCTCCAAGGGCCAAACAAAAATCATTCTGAGTAGAACTTTAAGTCTAGTGAATTTAGTTTTTCATATGCTTGAAGTGATATGAAATGAAAAAAAGAAAAAAAAAAGAAAAAAAAAACAAAAACAATGTTGAGGTGAATCTGGAATGTAACGAGAAATAAAGATGGAGTGAAATCTGACCCCAGCTCTTGTCCACTCAGGATGTCTCTGGAGCTGAAGAAGGCGATGCGGGGAAACCTCAGGTCCTGGTGCAACATGAAAACACGCACTGGGATGAGGTTGGGGTCACACAGGTGGTTGATAAAACGGCTGATGTTGCCATAGTAACGAGCATCAATGCAATACACCTCCCCATCCTGAAAAGGAAAAAAGAAAGGGGTCAGATGATTAGAATAGGGTTCCACAGCTTCAGCTATGAGCTTATGCTGCCCTGACAAAGTATTTATTGCTGAATACAGAATGCACACATTAGACATGTTACTTTGTCTTAACATTGTGTAAACTTAATGCTATCTACTGGACTGTTTTCCCACAGGTCCATACATTACCTACTGTGTTTGTAAGAGAAAGGAAACATAACAACAACCTGATCCAAATTTTCATGCTATAAGAACTGTAAATCAATCAGAAAATGAAACAGGTAGTGTATAAAGTACAAAATAATTCATCCCAAGTGGATCTTTTTCCTAGTCAAGTTCCATAGTCTCTTGGAAAATCCACTATGATTTGGTCGTGTCGGTTTGCATCTCAAAGTTGATTTTTATTTTTTAATATTTAAGTGTACATGCATATCACTGTGTACAGTTTGTGTAGAGAATGTATTGGTTCATTTCTCATATTTTCCGGTGCTTTTATCTTATATTTATTTTCTCTAATTACTAAGTGCCTAACTTATCTTACAAATGTTACCTTATTGTCCAGGTCAAACAGATATGAGTCGTCTTCTCTAACGTCTGCCTCTGCATCAGAGATCAGCTCTCCCACATATCTGTGTGCAAACAGACGTTAAACTTCACCATTAAATCTCTGACATGTGCATAGAATGAAACGTGTTTTATGAACTTTGGACAGGCCGGTCTTACTCGCAGATAAAGCTTCCCTGGGGAATGTCCTGCAAAGCTCGAACACCCCAACCCATCTTCTCAGTTCTATAGAGCTGAAGACGAACCCTGATAAGGAGACAGAATGAGGCATGTTGTCATGACGAGAAAAAGTGAAGAGATATTATCCATAAACAAAGCAGGTACTTTCACTTCCTGCAAAAGTTACAGCCCATATGAAGATGAAAAAAGCAAAGTTACACAGACAGGTTCCTTTAGCTGCAGATACATGCATTTGTTAAATATACATGAGTTTGCTCTTACTTGATTCCTGCCTGCACAACCCGGTTCTTACATGTTCTGTAACAGGAACATGCCATGTTGCATTCAAATATAAGCGGAGGTTCAATTTTATTGAACTCCTGCAGCAGCCGCTGGTCCTGGTAACACAAAAAGGTACGTACATTTTTTTTGTTACACAGATGTTTATTTCTTCAACAAGACTATGATTGAGGATGGAATCATCAGTGGCTCAGGAAGTTTAATTTAAGACAATGATGAAAGTAATTCAAGATCCATTCCACATCCATACTGGCATAAAATAATAGAGGCTATGATGGAGAAAAAAAAAATCTTGTTGATAGCATGAAAGTAAACAAAGTTGCAGGAGTTCATGTTTTTTAAGACACTGAATGGCATCTAGTAAATGGTATCTGGTGTTTTCTGTTAACTTTGTGTTTTTTCTGACTGACCATGTGACTGTGCTGCCTTCAAACCAGGCTACATTACACTTCATATTCAGTAGGTTTCCAACCAAGAACTAAATGTTTTGTTCTTAACCCAAACGTTGTTGAGCATGTACCCGTATATGATCAAAGTAAGAGGAATGGAAACAATTGCAATGTTTTTTTTTTTTCTCATGATAGAAAGGCCACAAACCACGATGTGACACAATAGTTGGGTGTGATCTGACACTTAAACACTGAAGACTTCCAAGCTGATCTGCTGAAACCCTGCACCATACAGATGTGCTGAACTGATAAGTTCAAGGATGTGGCTTCTAACACTAGTTACCTTGTCATACCAGCAACGAATACTGAGCTGTCCACAGAGGCAGTTACTAGATGAGCAGTCGTCTGTGCAGCTACAGTGCTGAGGAAAAGAAAATTGCAAACAAAGAGATATATTTTTCACAGTAGATAATACTGTGTAACTGTGTGGGTGTTACAAAAAGTTGCTATAAAGGGGCCGTTTATATTCTACCTGTAAATGTGTAATGTTGCGGTCGATGTTCATTGCTGATGTTTCACAGTTCTCTGAGACGTATTTGTAGTCTGAAGGACAACCTTCATCATCCACTGAATTCACACAAGGGATGGGCACGTTCTCATAGCCCTGTGCAATGTCACTGTAGAGGGAAAACACACTCAGAGGGTAAATCAAGATCATAAAAACTGGAAACAACAAGAAGGAAATTAAGTCTTTATGTCTTTAAGTCTTACCTTATACTTGTTAAACAAACTAAATATCCTTATGTTACTGATCTAATTTACACAACAGCAAGTTATTTCTGTCTCTTTCAAAGACGAAGAAAAAAATTTAAGAAATTCTGTCTCATAAATATTATTGAGTATAAATATGGGTTAATTGGGGCTGATTTTGTTATCTACACATCTGTTTTCAGTTGTTAGCTCTTAGTTACGCTTTTTCCATGCAGTAAACCTCCTTAACCTTCTCCTTCTATTGACTCAGTGTGAGGACTGTGGCCTCAGACAGGAAACTGTCATCACCTTCATTGTGATTAAAATGGGGCTCTCAATTATATTGTCTGATTGTTATAGTTGTATATTGTTCAAGTAATATTCAAATTGTATATAAGGTGGATGGTTCCAGGAGTAATTCTATATCTAAACATGGTTTTATTTCATTTTAAATGTCCTGCCAGTATTTCAGAAAAGATTTGTGCAGCCACCCATCAGGCACAGCCTCCTGAATTTTTAACTCCTGTTAAAATGTAATCACTGGAATGAGAACTGTTCTATGTACCAAAAAAAAAATCCAAAAAAGAAAAAAGACTTTTACACTGAATTAAATCACCATTCCTCTTTGTTTTGCCCAGTTTTGAGAGGAAAAGCTAATGATACATGGACCAAGAAGAAGTCTGTACCTGCAGATGATTCTCTCTGTCCGAAGGATTCGATTGGTAATCCCTCTTCGTAGCTTCCTGTTGATCTGGAGTGAGACCCACACCGGTGTGTCGGCTCGTGCGAGGGTGAGGGGAGTGTCTCCTTCTCTGTTCATAATGTCGATATCTGCACCTCTGGAGAGGAACAACCTGCAGGAGCAAGTCCACATAAAGTATTATGCATGCTGCTTCAGTCTAAACCACAGGAGATGTGTTGCTTCTGGATGAAAGGAGGATAAAGCCTGAGTCCGACTCACACAACACATTCTAAGTAGCCCTCTCTGGCAGCGATGTGAAGGGGGGTGTCTCCATGCATGTTCACTGACGAGAGGGAGCAGCCGGCGTTCAACACCAGCTCCGCTATGTCCACGTTCCCTGCATATGCCGCCCAGTGGAGACACACATTCAGCTCCTGTACGAACACAAAGGCACAGTGTTTACCTACATGCAACATCTATATTTACCAATATGTGTCTGTCAATACGTATGACAAGAAAAACTAAGATTCAACCAATTTCTAATTTTAAAAGCCAAACACTTGTTTTTGGTGTTTCTAATCATCAACCTACGAGGAAAACCTGAAATGACTCATATTTTCTGTATTGTTAACCTCGTTTCCATGTCTTTTATGTGTTCTCATGAAGAGTCCACTTTTATATGTACAGTATTGGTGCTCCTGTTTTTATGTTTCCACCTGCCAAATGACTGTGGTTGAAAACTGGCCATTTAGATATACTGGCACAGTCACAGAAATGTTCATATTAATGTTTCCTGACCCTGTAATTTTAAACTGAATGAACTAATACAAAAATATACAAACAACAGCATTGTGTCTTTTAGCCTGCGTTGGTATTTATTGATGATTTAGTTTGGATTATTTAATGTATCTCTTTGTAGTTGCCTTCCAATGACCTATCTTGTATTTGTATGCTGATTATGTTTGTCACATTGCACTTGAATGTTGACTGTGGGAAGCTGCCAATGAATTTCGTTTCTGAATCTGTTTTTTCACACCAAGCCAAACCCCTAATTGGTTCAAGACCTTTGGATCAACACAAACATCTCTTGTTGACAATATTTGAAGCAATTCCCTGCTATTTTCTTGCTTAAAAAACACTTACCTTATCTTTAACAGTGACATTGGCTCCTCTGTTCAGCAAAGCTTTGATCACATCAACATGTTTGTGCTCTGCAGCCCAGATGATTGGTGTCCAGCCACCGCTATCCTGAGACAAACCAAGAAGAAGAATCAAAATGTAAGCTTTCTGCTGTCATTTAATACATACTTGCAATTATTTTTTATTCATTTGTGTAATATATGTAAGTTTGTACTATACTGTATTCATTATTTTCTATTATGTTCCAATGAAGACAGAATTACTTGAAAGAAGAGACTTTTTCCAGTAATAAAACAACAAATGAGAAAAACAAGCCAAATGAAATGATGGTAATTATGTACAAAAAGTTTATCTGATGACAGCTTTTTGTTTACCTGTGCGTTTACGTCAACCTGCCCCGTCTCCAGGAGCATGGTGACTATTTCCAGGTTGCCCAGTTTCGCCGCATGATGGAGGCCAGTGTATCCATCCTCCTCCTGAGAAAAAAAAAAAGGCAGAAAGAGACTGAAGTGAACCGGAACTCTCATTAAAAATCCCTTACATTATTATGTAAGGTACACTCACAACATGATAGACACAAGCTCCGCTCTGGACCAGATATCGAGCCACTTCCATGTGATTATTGATAATGGCTTCTAAAAGAGGGGTTCTCATTTCTTTGTCCTGGGCGTCAAGTTGAGCTCCAGCCTGTAAGTATGAAACGAAATGTATTTTTAAAAAGCAAGAAGAAGAAGAGGAAATATTGTAAAAGCCAAAGATAAGTACACATATAAAGCATGGTAGGGAAATAAACCCATTTTATTTTTTGCTACCTACAACGTTACTCAATCTATTTAACCTGGTCATAAGAAAAAAAAGGATTCTAGTGATATTCTCTGTCTCAGTACCTGCACCAACATGTAGCAGACTTCCAGCAGACCTCGCTGAGCTGCAGCGTGGAGAGCAGAACGCCGATTCTGAGAGTCAGGCTGATATGTGGGATCTATACCCTCCACTGGGACACAAATACAAAGAAAACACTGTTTCAATAAACAATCAAGTTATTATCCTAAGGTTAGTGGCCGAAGAGAAATGTGCAAAGGATCAACACTTCTCAAAAAAATATTCCCTCTTCACAGTTTTTAACATGTGGTTAAATCTAAAGTGGAAACAAAATACTTCATTGTATGATTTAGTTATTCTGGATACTCACTGAGCATTAGCAGAACTCTCTGCACTTCACCTTGTTTGGCAGCGGGGTACAGCTGGCGGGGGTGGAAACGCAGTTTTTTCCTCCTGAAAATAAAAAAATATATATATAGATACCAACACAACAATATGCAATCAAGTACTATAATATGTTGTCATGATCATGAAATTCTAAGACGAAGTATCATAGATATAATTGCAGTCACTGTAATATTGTTCTTCTGTAATTTTATCACAATTAGAAAACATTATTAATCCTAGGGGGAAATTATTGGGTTTTACAAACTCTCATTCAAGTATAATAAAAAAGTAGCAGCAAAGATATTGTCAATGCAACAGAAAAAGACAGAAAGAAAAAAGAAAAAAGGAAAAATTTAAACAAAAATAATTGGAACAGCAATTTGCACATGTACTAAACAATATATTATCAATATGATAATTAAAGAAATATACATAATAAATCTGCAATAATTAAAGGAATTATAAGTACTTTATACCACTAATGTTATAAGCCTATAAAAGTGTTCAATAACACATGTGGTGCCTATAAGGAAGAACACCTATCTATTAGAGCATGGCACTGCGACATAAATGGAAATGATGATTCTGTCGTTTAAGACTTTGTAAATCAAAACTGCATGGGGAGAATAATACAAAAGAATAAACTAAAGCTCACTAAACTAGATCTAGTTCACTAAAATACTGCTAGTTGTATATTACAAGCGCATATGGGAGAGGGGCTGAAAAGCTTACCAATGCACAGTTAACACACTATCCTTTTTTTCTTTTTTTATTTACCAAAACCATAAAGTCTCCTGTTTAACCCTTTGATTTCTGCCTAATAAAGCTTTAAAATATACTCTTACATGTCTCGACGTTTAAGATCCTGACTCACTCATTTTAACCAGTGTTGTCTGAAAGCACAGAAACACCTTCATCCAAAAACCCACCTCTCTGTGTCCTGTGTCAGAATGGCCTTCTGAAGTGCTGCTCTGCTGGGTCCAGGAGGAAGTGCACTGGGGCTGATGGGTTTTCCATTGGGCATACACAGAGACGGCCCGACACTGTCCACTCCCTCCTCTGCTGGTGGGACAGCGGCCACAGTGGCAGCTGACGCGACCGGCTGTGGGGGCTGCTGCTGCTCCACCGCCAACGTTATCAAACCGTGACTCCGCATCCGAGCGCTGGAAGAGGATGGTATAATTTTACAGTCAGTGAGTCCATTTACATGCACACTAATATTCATTCCATTATCTGAACCCGCTTTATCCTGCTCACAATTATTCCAATCATTATTTTCATATCAATTTCTGGAGTTATCAGATTATTTAAGTGGTCATGTAAACGGAACAATATGACGTGCTTTATCAGATAACAGCAGTAATTTGATTAAGTAGAAATCGGATAAACACACCTGCATTTCCTTGAATACTGCAATGTCGTCGTACAAGTATACCTGTTAATCTGATTTATTTTGTTCTTTGTCATCTGTTCATGTGTAAAAAAATAATTTCTAGTAAACGGAAGTAATGCAGTCAAACATGAACTGAAGACAATAATAGGAAGTTTGAGTTTACCATCACTGTGTGCAGTTGTGGAAAAAATTATTAGAATATCAAAA
>JAPTYQ010000003.1:29346720-29359167 GCA_029814465.1 Ostorhinchus cyanosoma
AAACAAAATCATCTTCTGCAACATTAATTCATGAATAAAACCCATGTATTTTGACAAATGGCAGTGGGTGTAGATATGTTTCTATGTTCAGTTAATGATATATTTGGCTGAAAGACTCACTTTTTCTTTAGGTTTCTCTGTTCTGATATAGCAACCTTTGAATTTACTTCTTTACTATTTTATTGAATACTGGATAATACCTGCTTTTCACTGCAAAATGCAACATGCAGAAGATTATATAATAATTAATGGTAATAAATCAGTCAGGAAAGGTAAGTCTTATGTAAAGGAAAATTGATTTGGATGTTTGCACAAAAATAGCTCCAGATCTTTAAAGGTTAAAACAAATTATTAGAGTTTGGGTTTAATCAGTTTAATAGAGGGTGAACAAACAATAGCTTCAAGTGTCTTCTACTGCTGCCTTTTTTGAAGAAAAATAAGGTGATTTTATTTACATCTCTGGCACCTTGAGTTTCCTACCTCGTTGCAAATGTTTGTATCCTGAGAAAATGGGATAATGGGAATCTTGCTTGTTTCATGACTATTTACGTGACTTTTTACTTAATAGATAACCTGTCTTCAGTTGCACAGTTGTAAATCCATTCTCTAACACTTTATCCAATGATGCCCCAGAACATCAGTATGATCTGTCACATTATGAACTTCTTCTACATTGAGGAGCAGCATTGTTTTCTGCCAGAGAAGGTCTACAGTCATGGAAAAAAATATTAGACGATGCTTGTTTTCTTCAATTTCTTGTTCATTTTAATGCCTGGTACAACTAAGGATGCATTTGTTTAGACAAAGATAATGATAACAACAAAAATAGCTCATAAGAGTTTAATTTCAGAGCTGATATCTATCCATTTTCCAGGTTTTCTTGATAGTAACTAAAACCACTTCAGTTCTTACATCAATATCTATGGCATTGTACTGACAAAAACAGTACTTTTATTCATTCCATGTTTTCTTTTGTGTCTGTTTTAGTCACATGATACACACAGGAGTTTGTACTTGATTACAGAACCATTGTTTTTGATGACTTTTGATGGCGACTGTATGTGAATGATCAGTTGAAAATAATCAATCCAGTGTATAAATGTTTCTTAAACCTTTTTTTTTCCTTTTACAGCCGGTTGAGATGACAGACGGAACCATCGTCATCAATGTGCGAAATCAGAACAGCTACCACTGTCGGTGTCGCATCATAGTGCGTAGTCTCGATGGCGGCCTGACTCTGCCCATAGATGAACTGTTTTTTGACGAACACCTGGTGGACCCTGTCGTTGCAGCCGGAGCTCTGCAAAAAGACCAAGTGCTCTACTTCACCAATCCAGCAAGTGACGCGCACAGTAAGAGCTGTTAATGAGTCACATTACATACTGCTTTTAATAGTCTCATGAAGTCATATTTGATGTTAAAGTGCTCTTATCTAACATGTTTTGGGCTACAGATCATCTTAATGCCTGTATCTGGTCCAACTATTATACAGTATTGTCAAAGCAGTGCAGGTTAATGCCAATTAATGATGTGTTTTTGATAGTGACTGGGGTATAAATCTACCATGAAGTCATTTTATCTGCAAAAATATGATATTGCAGCATGAGTAATAGTTACATACTGAACATCCTCTACTGAAGGTCTCTCTGAAATCAAATTCTGTTTTTGCATCCTATGTCTTGAGCTGCTAGTCATCACCTGAATTTGCTCAAATTGCAATGTGTTTCTATTCAGCTAGAATTTGCATTTTTACCACTAAAATTGCCCTGAGCATCTGCTTTTGTGAACCAATACCGACTGCAACAAGAAACAAATGTAGATGGAAACGGAAAAGAAACGCTACCATGTGTAAAGAGCTGCGGAAACAAATGTTTACAATGACTTTGAAAACAAGTTGAAGACTTTAAAACATTATTTGATCCAGGCCAGTTCAGGAGGCCAAAGTTAAAGCCACATTTAGGGTTATGAAAAAGACTTTCTCTTGCATTTTTAACCTCCTCAGTTCACTGCTCAGGTAATACGTTGTAATCTAAAATACTCCATGAAATCATGATGATGAACACATTTTATTTTTGCAGATTCTGACGATTTATTTAAAATTTGCTTGTTGTTTTATGTATATTGTAAATGTATTTTGACATTTTCAGAAAAACTAAAAATAATTGATGACTTGTCCTTCATTTGAGGGTGTCTTCTAATTCTCATTCTAACTAAATCTGCCCTCCATGACATCAAATTGTGCCAAATACCCCTCGATCTGTGGGTTATGGGTTGTCGCTTCACAGGTTAAGTTGACTAATCAGAGCAGAATGGGCTTTCAGGAGGGGCTGGCCTCCATAAATTCCTGTTTTTGCACCTAAATATACAAAAGAATAAATAGTTCTCTGACTGTTTTACAGGAACTTTAATTCACATACTCAACATCCTTTACTTCAAATTAAACTGAAAAGTGATGAATGAATAAGAGTCACTGACTTCTTTCTCTGTCCTTGTCAGGAATTAACCTCACCTTACGTTGGTCACTGAATGACGGCAAATCTTGGGTGGATAAAGCTGTCCAGATATGGGCGGGGCCCAGCGGCTACTCCTGCATGACGTCTCTGAATAGCGGCTCTGCAGAAGACCGAAAGTATATATTTGTCATCTACGAGAAGGGTCACAAAGACTACGACGAGACTGTATCTTTTGCAAAGATCCACCTTTACGGTGGTCATTAGAATGCAACAACAAGAGGTAAGGAGGAAAAAGATGAACACAATAAACAGTTAGAAAATTAATCCAGTGACTTCAGACTGACTCGTCATACTAAGTCTGAGAAACACTGAACATCATTTTTGATTCCCATTTTGATCCCACATTGTTTTTGTGCCCTAGAGCCAAAACAACTGGAAGAAAAAGGAAACGGGAAGAGGTTGAGTACTCCCTCAGTTTTCTCAGGACAAAATAAGGGACTTCAAAACTCACTTTATGGTATAAAATGTGGGGTGAATAGTCAGTGGTACGTTTCAAACTATCTGAATACAATTATCTTGGATTTTGTTTTTGGAATTCTCAGAGATGATTCGCTCAAGTCTGAAATTTACATGTGTGGTGATTTGTCACCAAAAAACATGTTTTGCTAGAAGTTTGCACAGCCTTTAATACCTCCGCCAAGGAGGTTATATAATCACTTGTGGGAATTTGTTGTTTGTTTTTTCGTTGTCTGTTAACGAGATTATGCAATAACTGCTGTACATTTTCCATGAAACTTGGTGGAACGGATGGGCATGGGCCAAGGACTAACATATTATATATTAGGCAGATCCATATATATATATATTCGACATGATGTTTGGATGAATGGCATGACTGTGGGGCCTTGGTGGAGGTATGGGCTGAGTGATTTCATTTTTTAATATTGCTCTCCTTAGATGAGATGAAATATGATGCACTGAGTGGATAGTACTGAAGAGCATACATCCTCTATATTATACACTAAATTGCAGGTAACAATGGACAATGGTACTATACATTGTAGAGTATAGTTGGCAACATGCCAAAGCATCCCATCAAAAGGGTTCAATGTCAAATTTTTCAGTTGAATAATTATGAAGTAGGCAGACTCTGCTCTGGTAAGCTTTATCATTTATTCACCTTAATGAAAAGAAGTGCTTCTTGTAGCTCATAAAGTAAGTATATATTTAAGTGGCCTATTTCCATCTTAATGGGTTGTTGCTAATAGCTTTTATACACTATTAAAATGTGAGAATGACATGTATTCATTCAGATTAAAACTGATTATGCCTTTGTAAATCCTTAAAATGTGTTGAATAATGTTCATACTCTATTGTTATGAGAACGGCCTCGAATCTTTGGCCATTTTCGACTGAAGTGGCTGTGTGGTATTAGAAGAACGATCGTTGTGAAAGAAAAATGAGGCGCGTGTTTGAATGTGAAGAATAAAATATGTCAATGATCTTCCGTACTTGTATAGATCTGTCACTTCCCATTCCACAGTGTTGACTTGCATATTTCATGACAAATCAGTTACTTTTTTGAATCCTATATTCCCATAATTGTACACTGTTTTTTATACAGGTCAGCACAAACTTTCTACAATTAATAAATTATTACAAGTGAGTTTTGTGTGTATGCAGTACTGTTAATTTTCATGTTTTTAGTTAAATGATTCTAAACTGTCCTATGTTTTGTTTTTTCCTCATATCAATGAACAATCAACATAGTAAAAGGTGAAGGATATCTATGATTTATCTGTAATATTTTTTTATTTTTGTTTTTTCACTTACTTGAAATGTATTTTATGTTTAATCCTATGATGAAGAGTTTGACTTTTTAACGAGTAACAGGCATAATGATCACAAGGAAATAAACAGCTGCTCATATTTGCCTTTGAATATTAGGGACGGAATTGTGTATACAAATGGGAAAATTTAATGAGACGTGGAGGCGTTATAGTTGATATTCAAACTAAAGACATATTTAGCAATACTTAAAAAAACAAAACAAAACAAAAAAAACAGCATTACAATAATGATGTGGGTAATGGTAGAATCTTTTGCAGAACTTTCATTCAACTACCTTAACTACAAATTTTAGATTAGAGATTTTTTTAAGTACTCAATTTCCTGCAATTAAAAAAAGTATTCTACTACATCTCAGTGTGTGTTAGTTTTTAGTTTACAGTTTATGCTGTGATAAAACTATGGATAGTGTCTTCATGGACGGAGCTGGAAATTCCCCTTCTTTAAACAAAATAACCTCTTGTCACAGAAGAAAACCAGCCTGTTTTTCTGTGCTCATGGAAAGATGACATGGTGTTGAAATGCATTTTCTGCCACTTTTCATTTGGTTTTTGTACATTTTCTTTAAAAAGTTGTAATAAACAGCTGTTTGGTTAATTCCTTGTCTCTTTGTAATGACTCTCCCATCTTTTCACTTTTTCTCCTCTCCTGGTTGAGTAAAGTTAAGGTTGTCTTAACCTCAGGTAGATGATGTGCTATGATTATGATTATCCAATGTAAAATATGGAAATCATTCTATTTTAATGTCATGGTTTTATATATAATTCATTGAATGTACTTCAATTATCAGATGTCAACATTACTATTATAAATTGCTGAAAGGTGTCGAATTTCTCCAAATGTGATTTTTTTTTTTTTATTTGTATAATACAGTATTAATACAGTATTAGAATGAATATAATGGCAAATATATAATAGTGACACCCTGGCAGGGATCACTTTACTGTACTTTGACCATTATTATTTATTCTTTGACATTTTGCTGATAAAGGCAGCTCACATACTGTTACATATTTTAGTATATTTACCCTGGAATTTGTATTTTTGTAAGCGTCTGTGTATATTTTTTCTCATGCTACAAAATCAGGACAAAGTTTCTTACAGCATCTATTTAAGAAGCAACAAAACATGTGTTTTATAAAATTTAAGGTAACGTTTGTTTTTCCTCTTTACTGTAGAGGTCCCATACGGCTCCCATCTCACGACAATTCTCAGTAGCCGTTGACGGCTCTATAGGTGACGGATCGAGTCCAGTATTACAATTTTCTTTTCCCCTTTTCGTTTATTTTGGGACAAAAGAAAAGGAGTGCAAGTAAGCCCACTACTTTCTTTACTATTATAGCACAGTTTACTTGTAAGTTAGCGCAAGCCACTGCGAGTTCCATCTGTATTTGTTAATACAGGAGGATAACGTTGCTTAGCTAGTTGGGTCACTTGCTAGAAAGCTACGCGATAGCATAGCTAACCTCATTCTGTGATACAACCTCGAGACAGTCGGGACAAGACCAGGTCAGTCAGAGAGAAATATGAAGTTTTTCATGCAACGCCTGCTTAGTTAGGCTGTACTCAACCAAAAATAGTTACCGTTACTCATGTACGTTACTTAGGTCTGTTATCAGCTAACGGGCGGAGATGTTCTGCAGAGCTGCAGTCTGCTTTTTAAGTCTCAGTGTATTGGTTGTTGTTTGCTAGCTAACGTTAGGGTTAGCTTGTTAGCATAGCTTGGCTACGTGGTTGAGTGGCATTTGCAATCCATTGAGGTTAGGAGTTTTCTGAATTAACTTCCATGTGTATTTTCTAGTTATATCCAACACTGGGGTAGATAAGTGTAATAACTGTTGAAGTACCTGAAGTTAAAGTGGCTATCGTTGGCAGATGAACGTTATCGCCTGGATTACAGTGAAGCTAATCGTGTAGCTTTGGCTAATACAGAGCCAATACAATACCATAACATTATATTACATGTCAGCGTGGTTATTGTATTACTTAACAGTATAACTGTACACCACCGCCAGCCGTGTCTTCCATAATCAGATGTATTATGATAAGCGATCGCATAGCAATGCTACTGTGCCGGTTGACTGTGAATATGCATTCGGCCTGGGTCCACCGCCATTTTGTTTTGTTCTCCCCATAAAATCCTTTTTCTGCGTAACCCACTGCCTCTAAAGACCGGCTGGTATACGACACAATTTACTGTAAAAATCAGCTCCGATGTCATTTGTGTGACTTAAAACGTAACACATTGCCGAGCTGAAGAGTGAGAGGCTACTGTTACTGCAAGGTGTTGAAAATGCATTATGAAACATCAACGCAGTCCCCCTCCCAACGCGAACGTCGAGGCCGTGTGCTAGCCTGCTAACGGTACTTAGCACCACAATAAATGTGTTTAGAACATTTGTAACTTCAGTTTGTGTTTGGCATCTGGGTTGAAGCTTTTACTGGGGCTCGCAGTCAGGTGACTGTATCATCCAAATGTCACGTATACGTGGTTAATGTTGGTCTTTAACTCAAGGTTTACAAGGCCCCTTTGTGGTTACTGCAGCTATGGCTTGGTAGTAGAGCTGCTGGCCTTAGTTAATCCCCATCCAACATGTAGTTGACCAACCATCCCACGACCTAATTTTCTAATCTCATCTGGCTATTGAGACGCGGTGCAGTGCGACTGATCGGTGCTTGTGCTGTGAAACCAATAACTGTTTATCCTGTAGTCTCTTGTGAAATATATTCACATGTGAGTTGCTAACATTGTGCATTTTGTAATTAAAGATTAGCAATGCTTTGTAGAAGGCAGATGGCGTTATATATTAGGAGTCTCTTGGTGGTTGATGTGTTCATCCCTGTTTAAACTGGTTGACTGGCTGGGCATGGGCACAGCACTGATGTTCAGAATATTGCTGTATGAGCTGTGTTGTTGCAGCCATCCACGATAAGAACTTTATTAATCCCGCAGGAATTTTTGGTGCCATAACATGCCTCGTGCAAAAATAGCAAGTAAATATAACAAGATAATGACTTAAACTATAGTAAAGATACTATAATTTACAATATGAGCCATAATTTACTAAAGATGCATAACTAGGCATAAATTAAAACTGTATAAAAGTGGGTGAACTGAGAGTTGTAAAGTCAGTTTGAGATTATTTTGACAGATGACATGATTGCACTATGAATCACAATGTTAGTGAGAAATGTTAATGTTTGCGTGTCATTTCAATTAAAAAAAAACCTCAAACAATTTCTATAGAAATGTAAATACTGGAATCTGGTCCAAGCAAGCAATTTTCCTTATGTCTAGAGAGTCTGATTCGTAAATTGAAGCGTCTCAGACTTTGATTCATAATGTTACGTTGTGACACATCTTAACTTGGGATATTCCATTTGGCCATAATGTAGCTTTGATAATATTTTTGTTCATTTTCAGGCTTCTAGTAAAGTACTTAGGTACTGTCTGCCATACTGATAACAATGTTATCCCCTGCACATAACAGATTTAGGTGTTCCCCTTACAGAAAGTGGAGTAGGGAAAACGCGTCAGGCTGGTTGCCATCTGTGATGGCGCCGGAAGTAAACCCTGAGTCTATTTACAGACGTATGGCAAATGAAAGGAAAAACCTAATGGGAGTGGTGTCCTTTAGGATGACAATGCCTCCATCCATGAGAAATGAATTTTCACTGCCACAGCACAGTCATGTTAACCCGTTTGACCACCTCAGGTAGAGTTTATATCAACATGTTGGGTAACAGTCTCCACCACTGTCAAAAAACAAAATGAGTTAATATCTTCTGGAAGAAATGTATCCATCACTCTAGTAGCCTAGTGTCTGAACACTTACTGAATGAAGCTGTGGTGAATTAACATCTTGCTGAGAGGCTTTATATTCATTTTTACTTTTATTTGTCAGTTGTTTGTTGGTAGGCTTGCCATGACTTAAATTAAATGCCTCTTACAGATTTGAGGTATTAAATTTCACAGGCCAATGTGTTGCATTAATGGGGTCAAAATAATGTTGCTTTGGGTACTTGGCTTTATCTCTTGCTTTGATATTTCTGGTAGTTAGAGGCCATTGGAATTCACTCCTGTTACTTTACCTTTTTATTCAAGGCTAGGGAATGGAATGACTAATTTACTTGTAGCTTAATAATGGAAGAAGAGTCATCTGTCCTCAGTAATTGTACCTAATGGGCCGTGAGTGGAGGGGAGGCTACAGTTTAACCTGACTGATGCAGCCAAATCATTTAGAATTGGACAGATGTTGTCGCAGTGTGTTTTATTGATGTGCAGTAAAATGAGTTCAAGCTAAAGGCACGGCAGTTGCCATGGAGCCTACCCAGTCTCAAGGCAAAGCATTGCAGAATATCATTTATAAAACGTTGCCGTGGAAACCATGGTCCTGCTTTTTTCTCTGTCTTGTATACACTGTTTGCTATGGTGAAGTGTTTAGTCATGCACTGTACTAGGTCTGTCCATATTAAATAATAAACATTGGCATAATACAGATTATTGTTCATATGAAATTAGTGTAGAGATAATGTGCTCATACAAATTATACCCAAGTTCACTGGCTTGAAGATAAACCTGAGTTATGGAGGTTACTATTTTCATACACTTCTGCATACTTATCTCTACTTTACCATTGTACATAATGGACAAATGATAAATACTTTGTTACTCCATGAGACACAGCTTTGTGGAAATGCCTAAAGTGAAGCTATTTTAAATCAATTCATGGTCCAAGGGTAGGCACAAGTATTTTTGTTGTACCTGGCTCAGACCCATGGCATGCTATTAAAAGATATGTTTTATGGAATGAATAATTTTTTTGTATCATTATTATGTACATCTACATTTGTCATATGGAATCATAATATACTGGAATCTACGCATTTTTTTCTGATAGAGGATCAAATTCATATCAGAGAATATTAAGTAAACAGTAACTATATTTAGACACCAACTCTTTTTCCAAGTATGATAGAATTTGGAATATAATGCAGTGCATGTCTGTGTATTGTTTGGATATTCTGGATATCCCATTATGCCCATCCATCCTGTTTGGAAGGAGAAACACCTAGGCTCCTTGGGGGTTTTATAGCACTGCATAGGTAACGCCCATCTCACCTCATCATTATCCTCGTTGTCACACCCCGACGTTTATTCGATTTTGTGGAGCGGTGCAATAAGTAAGTAACAGTAGTGGGAAAGCAGCAGCACTGGAAACAAATTTTCTTCTGATATGGATATTGCATTGTGACGAATAACACTGACTAACAGCCCCAATTTGTGTCTCGGTGTCCCCCTCTTGGCTTTCTCGTTCCAACCACCCCCAAATGCTGTCCCAGCTCCCCCTGGGGGTTGTACCGCCCCTGTTGAGAAACACTACTGTAGACGCATATACTATTTGTAATACATGCTTGCAGACTCATGGTTGCATTTACTTTTACTATCAGTCTATACCTGGTGTTAAATCTCTGCCCTCTTGTCTCCCTCTCTGCCCTTCTTAAGTCTCAGGCCTCACCATACTCAATGAGCGGACAGCGCAATGTCAGAGCGCTCTGGGCAAACTGCAAAGGGGAAGGAAGGCAAAACCAAGTATGCGTCTCTCAACCTGTTTGATACATACAAAGGAAAGAGCCTTGAAACACAAAAGCCTGTTGGTGAGTATATTGGCTTTAATGTGCATGCACTTCCATTGTATGTAATAAGCTACATAGCGTGTCATCGGTTGTTTTTTTCCGCACCCCTGTAGAGAGTATTGGTTTTCAAAATGGCTTACCCATCAGACTGTCTTTATGTTGTGACTAATGGTTTTATGTTACAACAGACTTTTATTTTCTAAGAGCTGTGTTGTATATTATTAGATGTAACATCTTATGTCATGATACAGATGGATTTTCTTGTTTTTGTGATTATAAATACTTTACAGCGCTATGGTGTCTCTTCCCATCAAGTGCAACAGCTTTGATGCATTAGCCTACTGCCTACCTAATAGCTTTGCTGCTGATTTCCAATAAAGAAAAATGATGACATGCTGCATCCATAACCTGCCTGCCAACCAGGAGTTGCTGATACTGTGAATATTTCCCATAGATCGGTGATGCATGCCACATTTGCATCTCTCTTAAAGAAAGAAAGAAACAATGTTCAGTTTTTGCCATATAGCAAGAAAATATGCATACTCTTCAAAGTGAATGGTAAACGTTAAACTGCAACATGTCAGCTGAGTCTTTAGTACCAATGAGCCTGACCTGAAACAGAGGCTTATTTGTGGACACTGTTTGACTTCTGTGTTGAGTCTATGTTTTATTCAGAAGCTCCCCACTAGATCGAAGCAGCTGTCCCCGTTTCCCCCGATTACATAGTGGGGCCATGCACTACTGTGGTTTCCCTGCGCCTCAAAGGAACAAATGAGAGATTGAAATTCAGCACAGCATTTCTTTTTGAAATCGAAAGGCTTTTCTATGCTTCACAGTTTTCTACTTTACACTTATCCATAAACTGGAAGTGATGTGGCCATTTAAAGTTTTTAAGAACTTCTTAAAATGGAACATCTTCTTAATCTGTTTTCATCAGAATCATTAGACTGAAACTGCCATGCTTCTAACCGTGTTGGTCACCAGGCATTTTAATTGTATAGATACAGCAAAGTAAATATCATATCTCTTATTGGGCCCTTCTTACATCCAGTAGATTTCACTGGTGTTGGGTTTCAGAGGTCCACCTGTACTAATTATCTCCTTTCCTTTGCCTGTATCAGTTCCCCCCCGCCATGGCCTGCAGTCTCTTGGTAAAGTTGCCTCCGCACGGCGTATGCCACCCCCTGCCAACCTGCCCAGTCTGAAGGCAGAGAACAAAGGCAACGATCCCAACGTCTCGCTCGTTCCCAAAGACGGCACAGGATGGGCAAGCAAACAGGAACAAGCAGACCCAAAGAGGCAAGTATATGGTCTTTAACATCTATAGTTATACCACTGGTAGCAGTTAACCATTAGAGATTAAGAAAGCAATTTAATTAAAGGAACTCCTTACTAGTCATCTAGCACACAAATTTTAGATTGTATCTGCTGAGGTCAGAAACAGCCCAGAAATGCATCCAGCAATGGGAAATAGAAGGAAAATAGCAAACACTGCCATCTGTAATGTTTAAGAACCTAATGAGTTTTAAATGGTAACATATGGATACGAGTATTTTGTGAAAGCGGCTCTCTGTTAAGTTGTAGAAACACTGTGAACACACCTCCAAGTATCTCATGCATGTGTGGTCAAACACTGAAAATTTTAAGTTACATTATCTTTCAAACTGAAATACTAGTCACTGCTGGCTAGTAACTGGTAGTTTTTAATCATGATTGTAGATTCCATGCTGTTCCATGCTTAGACTTAGGGTTTTAATTTCTGTCACAATGTCATTTTCATGTTGTTTATCTGTCCTTGTTTCCTTCTATTACTTTTTCATATTTGTCTAATATCCCCACTCTGCTGTTTTTATTGGGTTTTTTTCTTTCTTTCTCTTAGTACCGATGCATTGTCAGCACCGCAGCCGGAATCGCAGCAGCCTGTGGCTTCACAGATACCTGCACCGACCCGCCCGAGAACCCCGCCAGCTTCAGAGGTGCTTCACAGATAGTTACCCACAGAGCCTACAGTGTTCAGAGATTCATAATGGACATGGTTGACATGTGCAATGTGTAACTTATGTTTGTGTGTTCTTTTAATAAGCCTCTGGCCCCAACTTCAACCCAGGCCGTAGGGGCAAGGTCATGGGCACAGGCCAGTGTTACACATGGAACACAAGGGGATGGTGAGTCCTGTTTTTGTTACTAGTCTTTATATATACATGCATTTTTTTCATGCTGAGCTTCTCGTTCCATATTTGCCCTCAGTGAATGAACACACTGACATTGTCTCTCTCTTGTGCAGGTGGAAAGGGATCAAACCTACCGTCGCCATTCTCTCGCGAGGAATTTCCCACCCTGCAGGCGGCTGGCGACCAGGACAGAGCTGGCAGAGAACAGGGCACTGCAGATCAGTGGTATGGGCCCGGACCAAGCCTCCGCCCCCAGAGTGAGTGATGCCTTTTAAATCTCCAATAATCGATTGACCATTCATTGAATGAGGCCATTGCCGATATATCACTGAATTTGT
>JAPTYQ010000003.1:29359267-29382060 GCA_029814465.1 Ostorhinchus cyanosoma
GTGATGCCTTTTAAATCTCCAATAATCGATTGACCATTCATTGAATGAGGCCATTGCCGATATATCACTGAATTTGTATGCTGATGTCAACAGGTCTTTTGAAGGTGGTTAAGTTGATAACAGGAGTAATTATCATACAATTATTGCCTCTTTTAACTATTTTTGACTCATAACAAATTACATCATATCTCAGCCACAGTGTACTTGTAAATAATGGGGAAAAATCAGTGTGAAGTTTTGATAGAGCACAGATTTGTCTCAAAACATGTATCTATCTGTGACATTAAGTAGACTTAATAAATATCTTACATTGATATACTGTTATCCTTTTGAATTAATGGCTTTGCACAGACACACAATTATTACATAATCGCCTTATTGTGACACTTGTCTCTAATCAGCTTCACATAAATAGATCAAATGAACACATGTCTCATTCCCGTCAGTATTTTCAGTTATTTCCTGTCCATATAATTTTTTACTGTATCACATTTGGCTCTCGTTCATTGACGTCATCTTCTTGTTTTTGTCTTTCAATTTAAGTTATTGTACAAGTCTGACCAGTTCAGTTTGTGTTTACAGAAATGCAATTTTGCAAATGCATTTGTCCTAATGCTCAGTGCCAAAAAATGTTTTTCTTCTTTTTCGGGTGTACTGTACTCTACAGTTTATAGAAATAAATTCCTAAGCTATACTGAGTGCTCTTGTCCTGTTGTCTGTCCTCAGACGTTACAAGTTGGCGGGACGGTGGGGGCCGAGCCCTGGCGCCCACCCTCACTGGGGAGGGGGCAGCAGAGGGTGGCAATGGTGGGGCTCTGGTGATGGATGGGGCAGCTGGGGTCCCCCCTCAGAACTCCCAGTCCCATGGGCCACCTAGGAACCCTCCCGCGGGCAGCCCCGCCTTGCCCCTACCCCAGCCGCCTGTGGGGCCTGGGTTTCCCCCATACCGAGGGATCATGCCTCCCTTCGTAAGTTTTCCTTCCTATTCGCTTTCAAGCAAACACTATAGAACTGGTCTTAGTATTTCTTTTTAATGTGATGCCATTTTTTTCTGTTACATAGCTAATTTCTTATTTCATTGCAATATTTGTGTGCAGATACAATATACAATTGGTCTTTCATATTATAAAGATGGCTGTCGATTACTGCAACTGTGGTAGTGCCACAATAATAAGGATATGATGCCTAAACCTAGTCTGTGTGCTTTTTTACTCCCTAGATGTATCCTCCCTATCTGCCCTTCCCGGCTCCCTATGGTCCTCAGGGGCCTTATAGGTACCCATCACCTGGGGAAGGGCCTGCTCCAAGGTATGTTCCTGGATAAAGTCAATAGTTTATCAATTTCAATGTTAAAGTTATTGTTTTCATTAACAGTTAATGTGTTTTGTCTGTTTTTGAGCAAAACTAAATGTGAATGTGTCCTCATCTCCTTCAGGTTTGCCCGTGGGCAGGGTGGTCCTGACAGCAGGCCTCAGGGAGGCCCTCGTGATGCAGGTGGAGAGGTAGTGAAGCGACCCTCCATTCTAAAGCAGGATGACCTGAAGGAGCTAGATGAGCTGGACCATGATGGCGATGAGGGCTGGGCAGGTCAGAAGGCACTCATTCTACAATAAGCAGCTTGCATGTGCAATAGATAGTGTTAATGTAAAGAATGTGTTTGTGATGAAGTGTAAATTCAAACTTAACTGTATCAGGATTGCAGTTGGCCTTTTTAGTTAAACCTTCTTTCCACCAACATCCCCCAGGAACTTTTATTACCAGGAATTTATTTACCTGGGCAAAAGATTTCCTGAAATCTGTGTGGTTTGTGTGTCCACCACACTCCAAAGTTCTAGGAAATGTATTCAAATCAGGTTAAGTTGTTTTGAGTCGATGACTCGAAACCTCACTAAATTTCTTTTGAGTGTATTCTACAAATGTGTTGGATGAGGTCCTGGCTCTTTGAGTGTATTCAGTGTATTTTTTTTTATATATATAAACTGGTATTAGCCCAGACTAATTTTAAAGAATCATAAGGCGTTGCATGTAGCTTTATTAGGTATTCTGCTAAATCATTAACTGGGCAACAACTTGTGAAAGATACGCATACTTTAATAATGAATCTTTGTTAATGTAATAATGCAAATGCTTCTGTATTGTCATTGTTTACTGCTTATCCAAGCTGAGGGTTGCTAGTCACTACATAGGTCTTCCTAATAAGGGACTGAATTTTAATTGTCTCTGTGTAATCATCATGTCTAAATGTGCTTCATGTTTGTTTATTTAGTTCAAATCTGGTTTTGCTATTTTGTCTAACAGGAGCTCATGAAGAAATTGATTACTCTGCCAAGTTGAAGTTCAGTGATGATGAAGGAGATGAAGAGGTGGAAGAGGAGAGAACAGAAAGCAAGAATGACTCACAGTATGTGGCATTTAGGGTGTTATAACTAACAATAATGTTTTTCTGGTGTGAAAAATGACTGACCTACATTTGTTTTACTCTTATCTGTTTAAAAAAATTCTACTTTTATTTCATCTTTTCATCTTCAGTGAGCTGCAAAGGTCCCAGGATGCCCCTCCAGCAGCCTCTCGCTCCCGAGCCTTGGAAAGCAGTGGGGAAACACGCCATACCCCTCCCACTAATAATGCTGACAATGGCCCCCAACCCCCCTCCAGCAAGCCAGGATGGGCCGAGGAGGGAGGCAGTGGCTGGGGGGGTCAGGGAGGTCAGGGGGCTCCATCCAGCTACCAGGTAGTGTACCAAATACCAGCAACAAGTTATTAATCAGACCGGTCATGGTGGAGCTGTCTAAAGATAGACAGTCGCGATTTAACCATACAGAGCAACCCTGAGATGTTAGTGTATGTTTGTCAGTGTAGAGCAGGGGTCACCAACCCTGGTCCTGGAGATTTACCATCCTGTATGTTTTAGATGTATCCCTCTTCCAACACACCTGATTCAAATGATAAGCCTATCATCAAGCTCTGCAGAAGCCTGATAATAACCATCAGGTACACTGGAGGAGGGGAAACATCTAAAATATGCAGGATATTAGATCTGAAGGACCAAGGTTGGTGACCCCTGGTGTAGAGTATTATGGTGGAGCATGGTTAACTGTGTCTGCCTGTATACAGGGGCGCAGGCCTGGATTGGGTGGTCCCCGGGAGCAGCCCTCCCCCCCACCTGGGCCGCTTCTTGGACAAGGGCCCTACTCCTTTTACCGACAGGTAGACATCTGGATAGGGCCTCATAGTCAAATCATTCCTATCATTATTTCATCCACCACCCACAGCTCTTAGGCAGAAAATTTATTTTTTAGTTCAAACTTTGCTTTTTGCATTTTAAGTTTTGGGTTAATTGATGTAACCATTGGTCAGTTTTTATTTGTAAACTGAGGGCTGTTCGATGTGACCAAAGTTTTTCCCAGTGCAGGTCATTTTGTATCCAAATACTCATACATAACACAATATGGTAATGATATGTGGTTTGAGTCTGTCTTCATACCAAAATCATGTCCATATGACATACTTCTGAGGTCCTTGTTTTATCTTGGATGGCCAGAGACCTCCCTCTGTACACAGTTACTCCGTTTTATATCATGTCCACTGTTCTCCATAAGTGTTTGTCCCCTTCATGCAAATTTCTTGACTGCTTCGATGCCCTGTGGGAGAATGTAAAAGGTTTGATAAAATTATAGACAGAAGAAATATGATTTACTGTGTGTGTGTGTGTGTGTGTGTGAGGGAGGGAGGGGTGAATGATGATAATATGCAACAATGGATGCTGTCGTCATGTGAATAAAAATTGTCATATTAAACAGCCCTACTCAAGATTGCAGTGTCAGTTAAAGTATTAAAACTGGGTTTAAAAAAACAAGATTTTTGTGTTCAGGACCGGCCCCACAACCAAGGAGGCACTCTCGTTCCTGGGAAACCTGGACCCTCCCAACATGCGCCAGCAGCCGGAGGCCCTAACCCTCCCTCACAGACTAGTCTCCTAGTCCATGGGGCCCAGGGAGATGATGAGGATGAGACCTGGCGTCAACGCAGGAAGCAATCCTCCACAGAAATCTCTGCTGCTGTTGAGCGAGCCCGTCGTCGCCGGGAGGAGGAAGAACGTCGAATGGAGGAGGAGAGACGTGCTGCTTGTGCTGAAAAGCTGAAGAGGTTGGACGAGAAGCAACAACAGCAGCAGGGCAGCAATGCAGGAGGTGGAGGAAACAACAGTAAAACCCCCAGCCTGGATGGAAACTCTACAACTGCCACAGCAGGCAGCCCTAGTCCATCTTTGTCAGCCTCTGCGTCCTCTCCCAACATAAGCCAGCCTCCATCACCCTGTGTTGATCCTGAGGAACCAGTGCTGGTGGTCCAGACTGGTCCAAGTCCCGGCGTCAGTGAAAGACAGCGAGCAAGCAGCAACAGCAGCTATGACTCTGGTGCAGGTGAAGTGTATATGTCATACATGATAAATGACGACATTTGTTGGTTACATTACTTGGTGTATGTATGTGTCAATATATGTTGATATACTACAGGATCTCCAAGAGTCCTTCAAAAGTCTGAAGTCCAGTAATCTGAATTTTTGGCTTTCAATCAACTCTAAAAACTACTGCTATAAGTAATAAGACAAGATTTATTCTGTTAACGTGACCTTAACATGGGTAAGTGCAAGTTCAGTGAGATCTGGCTAACATGCTTGATTGAAGCCTTTTGGAAATAATATATTTGAATCCAGCAGCACCTTCTGCAAGAAAATGCTGATATTTGGAATTTTGTGTTCAAAGACCAGATCTCATTGGAACATAGAAAAACATACATCAACACCAGAGATGATGATTAAAAGTCTTACATTCAGCTCTTGAAACCTGGAGAAATTATACTTCTTTACTAAACTTCCTAATTCAAATCTTCATTTGTTTAGATGCCCAGCAGTGTCCTCAGCCTGCCGTGACACAGCCACAGCAACCAACCGTGGAGGTACCTTTACCTTTACTAGGAGATAATAAGGAAGAGACCGTCAGTAGTCCTCACATTCGAAGTGGAAGTGGAGGTGACAGAGGAGTAGACCCAGTGAAAATTGAGAATATCGGAGGGGGAGCAGGTCGTCAAACAGGTGGTCCTCCTCCTGGCCAGGGTTACTCAAAATACCAGAAGTCGCTTCCTCCTCGTTTCCAGAGGCAACAGCAGGTTAGGACTAGTTTATGTCTGTGTTGTTTGACTGTGATTCTATGATGGGAACTTCTTGCTCTTTAATCCATTTTGTGTAATTGTGGTTATCAAAAGTTAAAATTTTGTCATTTGTCTGAAGGAGCAGCTTCTGAAGCAGCAGCAGCAGTGGCAACAACAACAGCAGCAGCACAGCCAGGCCTCACAAAGCCAGCTGTCTCCACAGCCTCAGGCTCCGCAAGGCCCTTCACCAGGTTCCACACCACAGCCAGGACCTGGACCTAAGCAGGGTGGACCCCTGTATCAACCTAGCAATATGGTTCGACCCCCACCTCTACCGATGAATTTTGATCCCCGCTGGATGATGATGCCCTATATGGACCCTCGCATGATGCAAGGCCGCCCTCCTCCTATGGACTACTATTCAGCTGGCATGCACCCATCCGGTGAGTAGAAGTTGTATTCACTTAGATGTGATTTGTTGATTTAAAGATTCTACCCAACATTAATTTCTGTCTATCTTACAGGTCTTATTGGGCGTGAGCGCTCTGATTCGGGGGGATCTGGTTCAGACCCTTTCGATAGGCAGCAGCAGCAGCATCCAGGACACCCTCACCGTGGGACTCCCCCTATAGATCCTAAGCTAGCCTGGGGGCCAGAGGTGTTTCCTGGAGGACCAGAGGGCCGTGGGCTTACTTCCCCACTGAGGCAGAAGCAGGCATTGGAGGATGAGGAAATGGCCAAAGGCCCCAGGTATGAATGTGCAATTCAGTTTTAAGTCATGGCGGTTAAGCAGTCCTGATGTTCACAAAAGCATTTGGATACATATGTTTTTTACTCATTCATTTGCTGCTTTCCTGCCGTTGTTTATTTGATGGATTGAAAGACAAGACTTTCCATATTCATTGTTAAAAAAGGATGAGCCAAAATTTTTTAAATGTTCTTTTTTAATATCAACAGATAGAACAGATATTAAAGAAGACATATATAAAAGTGCATGTTTTTTCATACTCTTGTGACGTAATGTAGGCTGTAAAATGCTATGTGATGGAGTCTGTTAAAGTTAACCGAATCAAATTTAAGTTATGTTTTCTTTTCATCTTCATTGTCTTAGGAGTGATACTCCTCCACATCGCATGCGAGAAGGTGGATTGGGACCCATCCAGCAGCCCAATTCGAGCTCTGGAACATCCAATCAGACACCACCTCCTGTTGGTACACAGGTGGGCACACAGGGAGGTGGACATCACCCTCATCACTACATGAGTGGACGAGGAAACTACAGCAACTTCCCTGACCAGGGTGGGAGGATGCCTCACCAGCAGCAACAGAGAACAGCTGAGAGAGGAAACTTCACCCACCAAGATGAAGGTCCATCTAGAGGATCTCAGCAGGGTCAGATCTGGGGAGCCCCACATCCTCACTACGATCGCAACGGTCGTGCAGACCTCGCCCCTGTTGAGAACAACTCTCACCTCCATCATCATCACAGCCAACACCCTCAGCAGCCTCACTTCCCTCTCCACCCCCACAAGCCTGACAGCAACCGCGACAGGACTGTTGAGGCCCCCAACAAGAAGACAGACTCCTCTCCCCCTCTCCATCAACCCTCCCTGTCATCTTCCTGTTCTTCATCATCATCCTCTTCTTCAGCCAGAGAAGATGGGAATGTCAAGGTTGCCCTACATCATCACCAGAGAGATGGGGAAGCTGGTGGTGGTCACAATCTTGAAAGAGGAAACGTTGGGAATGCTGGTAGTAGCGGTCATGTGAAACCAGAGAAAACAGGTCCAGCATATGCTCCCCATTCCTCCATGACCTCCAGCTCTCCTCCCTCTCAGCATGGCAGTCATCCTCATCCTCAGCCTCAGCAGCAGCAACATCCCCACCCTAAATCAAACCAAAGAGGGGGCCGGGAACACAAGACAGAGACCCAATGGGGCCCGCGACCTGGCAGCAGCAATACTGGTGTAGGGTCCTCCCATGGCAGGAGAGGCAACAATGCAGGGGGGGGGAATCACCGTGGTGGAGATGACTCTTCCAATGCTCCAGCAGACCACAAATCTTCACACCAAACAGGAGGTGGCAATGCCAACAAGAGAGCTGGCCCTATTAAGAAGCCAGTGCTGAAGGAGATGAAGAGAGAGGGTGGAGAGGCTGATGGAGGAGAAAAAGCAAGCTTTGGGAAAGATAAAGAGCAAGATGGTGGCCAGACGGCCTCTTCAAAACAGGAAGGCTCCTCTGCTTCACAGAATACTTCAGCGCCATCTAAAGATGAGTCTGCTCCAGCAGCCAAATCCAGGAATGGAGGAAAAGAACGTCCTTCAGGAGGAGGTGGTGGAGGACCAGGCAGAGGGTCCAAAGATGTGGACGCCACAGCTGCTGGATTTACAGGGTCCTCTTCCAGGAGGGACCGAGACCGCTCCTTTGATAGAAGTGGTAACTCCTCCCACCACCACAGTGTCGGCGCCAAAGGTAGCAGAGCCAACCGTGGGCGAGGAGGGGAGTTCTATGGCCGTGGTCGTGGTTACCGAGGCTCATATACAGCCAGCGCTGGACCTGGTGGTAGCAGCCGAGGCAGAGTTAGTGGCAGGAGTGGCAGAGACTACCGTGCATCTATCGCAGGTGGCCACCACCAGGAGTCAAAGGGTGAGGGGGCTGGAGGCAGACATGGTCAGGATCGGTCTCAGCATAACCCAGCTCGAGCCCGGAACCGAAGTGAAACCCGCAGTGAGGGCTCGGAATATGAGGAAATCCCCAAACGAAGGAGGGAGAGAGGCTCAGAGACTGGAAGTGAGAGTGGCGCAAGTGACATTGGTCACTCTGATAAGGAAGACAACCAGAAAGCCAAAAACGGTTCTGAAAACACAAATGCCACAACCAGTGTTCCATCCGCTCCACCCAGAGGTAATCAGGCCCGGGTCTTCACCCCCAGAGGTGTGCCCTCAAGAAGGGGCAGAGGTGGAGGTAGTGGAGGAGGAAACATCTACAGGAGTAGTGGAAATGTCGGGGGTCCAGCTGGGGGACACCGGGTTGGACCCAATTCCACCTCACATGGTGGGTCCTCAAAGTCATCAGTGTCAGGCCGGAAGCAGCAGGCATCTGCGCAAACCTCTGGCCCCAAAGACTTGGGCCGGGGAGCAAATGGTGCTGATAAGAAAGATAAGACTGCTGATGGAGGTCCAGCTCAGAGTCAGGGGTCCAATCCTCCACAACCGCCTTTGCCTGCTGCAACTCCTGCTGCTCTGAGTTCAACCGAAAACGGTGGCATTGTGACCCAACAAGCAAATACAAACTCCACTTCAAACTCTGGAGCGCCAAATGCTCTTCCCCTTTCTGCTGGGCGAGGGTTCCCACCTAGTGGGTTTGAGCGACCACCTAGACGACGCCGTCACGGGCGCTCCCAGCACCAGCAGGACAAACCCCCTCGCTTCCGACGCCTGAAGGAGCGAGAGAATGCGGCACGTATAAACGGAGGGGTAGGGGTTATTGGGGGAGGAAGGCCCTCGTCTCCATCTGTGAATTCAGTTCAGGAAAGTAACGGAGCCCCCATCTCTGCTCCAGTGACAGCTCCAAATGCGAATCACAATGCCACGCTGACAACCAACAGTAACAGTGGCAGTGGGCATCTGAGCAATGCCAACAGCCACCACCATCACCACTACAACCAGGGCAACGCGGGGCCGCCCCATCCCCAGCACCACCATAGCCACGGAGCAAAGTCCCCCGATTTCACCAACCAGAACTCGGACCAGGCCAACGAGGAGTGGGAGACCGCCTCTGAGAGCAGCGACTTCACAGAGTTCAGAGACAGGGAGGGAGGAGGCGGAGGGAAGTCGTATCCATCTCACCATCACCACCACCTGGGCAGGGGAGGAGGAGGAGGAGGAGGAGGAGGCAGCGGAGGTGGAGGTGTTGTAGAGCGGGAGATATCAGGGAAAGAGCCCTCTGCCAATAAACGGAGCTTCTCAAGCCAGCGTCCTGGAATGGAGCGTCAGAATCGAAGGGTCAACGCTGGTGGAGGTGGAGGGGGAGGGGGAGGCAGAGGTCCACGAGGCCCGCCTGGTGGGGGCTCTGGGGGAGCTGGAAATGGAGGTGGTGGCCGCGGAGAGAAGCGTGGCAACTGGCCCTCCCCAAAAAATAGGAAGTGATGGAACATTTCCAAACATTTCAGCACCTACATCACATCCACACAAAAACCCACCTACACCCCAAATCCCTTTTGATCATTACTCCATGGCTTATCTGTTTGCATCCCATAATATATTAGTGCATTGTACAGTATATGGAGATGGTATTCACAATCACTTAATCTACCCCCACCTCTTTTTCCTTTGCATTGATCTCCTACCTACCGTCCGTTATTGTAAATTTCTCCGTTTGTTCCGTCTCTGTTCAGTTGTGGCCCCTTTTACCCTCTCAAAAGGATCTCACCCCAGTCGGATTTAAGAAGCATGTGGTTCTGCAGCAGAGGTGCACGTTGTTTCACACCGAGATCCACACACACTTGCATATACAAGCACAATACGACATCCTTAAGCGAACACATGCTGTCATGTGGGTGCAAAATGAAAATGTGGGGAAAAAAAATTGGCTAAATGTTGGATTGGGCTAACTTTTATATTTATGTACCTGTGTATATTTGTACCACACTTTGGCCTTGGGTGGTATTTAGTAGTGCAGTTCTGCATTACTTCCCTCACAAAGGGAATGAGTGCAGCTTCATCTTTTAACAAGAACAATGTAAGATATTTGTTTCTTTGTGTCTTTTTTTCAGTTTCAGCCTCTGAGAAATGTTGGGTGTGTGTGTTTATTTTTTTTTCTTCTACAAAGCAGGTCATTAAAAACCTTTTTATTAAATTCCCCAATTCCTCCTTTTGCTGACTTTTTGGTCTCTGATTACTGTGATAAGACCCATCGAAGTACTACTGCTCAGTGCTCACCTACACCTGCATTAATTTGTCTTTTAATATCAATGTTTCTGCTGCTTGTCCAGGTAGACCATGTGAATTCTCCCCCCCTAGTTGTTGACCTGCTCTGGCGTTTTCATTGCTATTGGTCCTTTTTTTAGAATATAAAGACTTTTTTGGCCTCATCGTAGCATTCTCTTTACCTACAGCAGCTCAAAAACTGAGTCTCCTTAAGGACAATAGTTCACTTTCTTTCATTTGAGTTTTGTTTACCCTTCGAGGACTGTATTAATAGCTTGATGGCTTTATTCTAACAACCATTATTTCCTCAGTGACTTCCATTTTTATGGAGACATTTTTTTTTTCTCCATCAAAGATAATTTCAGGTCAAAAACCCTACCTATCTTATTAGGAGAAGAATGAGTTAAATGAAAATGTAGGTCATGAAAATACACAAATGTTTGACTTTCATAGAATTGTTTATGCTTCAATAGGTAATTGAATATGTTCTAATAAGCACTCCTTGTAGTATAACATACATCCATGGTTGCTGTTTTCTCTTTCTTTGTGTATTTTTTTTTTTGTTTTTGTTTTTTTTGGGGGATTTGATTTTGATTTTCGGCGAGTTTCATGTGATGCAACAGGACAGGTACTCTGTTTGGGCCCAGAGTACAGAGCTAGGCTGAGTATTGTACTATTACACCTCCTCTGCTGTTGTGTGTGTGCACTGCGATGTACACACTCCGCTCTAGTGGAGACTCCTCACACCAAGAAGGACTTACAAGAGCCCCTTGACTGAGGAAGTATTTTTCAACACGTGTGTGTTTTCAGGATGGCTGTTTCAGTACCTGGTGGCAACAAGTAGCCCAAACTAATTAAATACAGGACTATGCTGAAAAAAAGGGGGGTGATGAGTGTGAATCACCTTCTACATTTTCACCACACAGTTTTTCCTCTAAGAATTCACTTGCAACAAATAATGCTGTCCTGGTGTGTTCGGGAAATATTGGATTACACTTAGTTTGTATCACACATTAAAGACATAAAATGGCACACAGCTTGGGGGAAAAAAAAAAAGAGACAACATCCGAAATGAACTAAATTCTCACATCATTTCTGTCACTGCTGTAAGTTGGGGTTTTGTTTGTTTACTGACAGTTTGAGATCGTCACTGGGATGTTGTGAGTAGGGCATTTGATGATTTGTATGTGTGTATGTGTGTGGCATGTGTGTATTTTCTGTGTAATAACTCGGTAGGGGTGGGGACCAGAGGGTAACATGAATGGCAAGCACTTTCTGCCTTGTTTGCCCACACTTGATTTTACCAATATTCTTGTTATTATTATTATTATTATTATTATGGTAATTCTACTGTTTTCTTAAATACATCCGCATATATACATTCAATTGTGTGTATATGTTCATCATCCAAATGAAGAACATGCAGTGGAAAGCTTCACCAGTTTTGTTTTTTTTTTTTTTTTGTAATTTAATTATACATTCTTCAGCAGGCAAGTGAAGTTGGACATGTTTTCCTTTCCACTTTGACTTCTAAGCATGAACTCACACCGATGGGTGCAGCTTGTCTTGCCTGTTACTGGTTATACATGGATAGCTGTTCACTTAACACTGGCTCAAAGAGTCCTTCATCCCTCCTTAACTCTTAATGTTGATGTGCGCATTATTGTATGTACCCATGTTAAGAAAAAAGACAAAAAAAAAATCCAACAAAAGTAGTGTATTCCAGAAATTACTCAAAGATTGTACTACATTTCCAGCATTACCGAGGTACCTGGAGTGGTTCAAACTGTTTTAGCATTTATGGTTTTATTAATGGAACCGTAATATACACACATGTATGTATATTGGTATGTATCTAAGTTTTTGTCTACCCCAACTTACATTCCCACAAACAAATGTTGCCATTTTTAGTTCAAGGGAGCAATGTACAAGCAGAGAAGTGTCTTATTATAATAAAGTTATACAGAGAAGGCAAAGTAAAATAAACTACTTTTGATTTAATGGAAAAACATTGCACGCCTCATTCTTGGGTAGAAAAACTGGATTTGTTTGTTATGTATATACAGTTTCACAACTATATACTGGTTCCTTCATTGGATTATGTTCTGAAATCATGTTTCTCATGGTGTAGCCTGCTTTTATACAGACAGTAATCATCAAAAGTTGAGGCTGAAACTTAGAAGTCGACAGTTTTGTTCATAATCGAAACAATATTTTTAATCTCAGGCCATTTTGGAACAATAGTAAGCAGTAACAAAAAGTTTCAGTAGTCTGATATTGATGATTACTTATGAAACAAAAGCTGTAAAAAGGTAAAAGACTTTATCAGAAAAGAAATAACCAATAACTTAACAGCAGATACTTTGACTTTTTTCAGCAGGAAATGAACTGTTGTGACAAATGTCCATGGAGATGCCTCAGTCCCAGAGATTGTTTTGTTTATACTGTCACTGAATTGTACAGCTCTATTATATTTTTGGATCACTTGCTTTTTTTCTGTTGAGACTGGTTAAAATGTATAAAAGGTCTCAAAAGTAGATCCAGACAATTGTTTCTATCCTGACTTGTATTCTTTACTTAAACACCCTGCGTCTGTTTAAAGCAGAACGGACTGCATAACTACACCGTCTGAAGACAGAAGTGCACGGCAAGTAGCAGTGTATTTATGTCACGATGTTGAGAAAATGGTAATTGTCAGAAACCGTACAAGGGTAGGGCCTAAGAAAAATCTGCTCATATAACTGTTGACCTTTTTTGTTTGAGAGATGAGAAGAAATAAGGCATTTTGCTGTGTTCAAGGAAACTTTGGTTATCACTATATTACTGATCTCATTTAAAATTATAACCTACATACACAACAGCATGTGAGTCAGACTACAATTTGGGCTATTACTTCAAACTGTATAAATGTCTACAGTAACTTGTCAGTTTTATTTTTGGTTTTTAATGCCATTTATTTGTTAAATAAAAAAAAACTGTTACATTTCTAAGTCATTTTACAATACAGCATAGCCAAAAGAAAACTGAAGCGCTTGTTTAGTGCAGTCAAGACTGAGATGCTTAATGATAATTATTTTTGTCCTGCTTTAGACATAACTTCAGAGGTGGGCTGTCTGAAATAAGAAATGAAAGAGAATATATATATATATATATATATTTGTTTGTTTTTTATACAAATTTGCATATTTTAGTTCAGTTTAACATACTCGATATATATACATATATAGCCAGATAACATGATTTAGATGTTTTCTAAGGACTCATTAAAACTTGTCTTATTACAGCTTAATTAGGTAGATGTTCATTCTATTAATATTACTGTCATTTTTGCATTAATGTCGTAGCCCTCTGAGGCAAAGCATTTCAGTATAAAAATTAAAGACTAAGACACATTTTAAGAGACTGGAAAATCTGACCTGGAAACAAAATGACTATCTTTAATGTAGATCAAACTAATAGGTAGCTTCATGCATTTTCTAAGCATGACAAATATTCCCATAACTTATCACTGATCTGACATATAACTTTTAAAAGATAATGTTTTTCATTGCCAAAAAATAACAAACTATTATTTTTTATGTGGTTACAGGATTTAATAACGTATTTGAACATTGAAACAATGACTTAACAGGATAAAATGTGAGGGGTGATAGAAACACATCGAACCCCATTGTAACCTCATTTAAACGAACATGTAATATTAAACTCTGGCAGAAGGGGGCAGCACTGCACCACCGACCGTGTGTCCTACTGACAAGCCTATGAGGACCCAGAAGAAGACCCTAACCTAGAGGGTGAACTGGGAGGTGGTGTCCATCTTATTTACTACCGTGAGATTGCTAAAATTTGCCTGTCGGATTTTTACCGCGGCGTAAAAATTTAAAGCAGGTAGGCTGTTTTGATTACTCACATAACTGTATTAAGACGATTGAACTCCAAACCTAAACAGAAACCTAAAGAGTTTATCTGCAGGTGGCCTTTTTTCTAACGATGCGCCATATTGAATTTTGAGCTTTAGCCGCTAGCCCGATGTTAGCTTAGCGAGCTAATGTGCCGGGTATGTTAACTATTTACCATCTGTATGACTTATACTAGTTTTAGACCGACTCAGAATAACACACGAGTAAGGGGGATTTAAGTGTTTGATTTTGGGTGTTAGAGACAGACTTGTAAAGCCAATGGTATTGGGAAGCTAAAAACTATGTTAGCTATATTAGCTTATCCTTCGTGGTGATGTAGTGTATCTCAATGCAGGTAGATTTCACAATATGTTCAACAACTTACCCTGAGTAGGAATTATTTAGTTAATGGTTTGCATTCTGAATCCAATGTATTTGTGGACAAAGTTAGCTGCGTGATTCACTGATAAAGTCCATTTATGGTGTTTAATGATGTTTAAATCATTGTTTAACGCTTATTTACAGGCCTTCAGAGATGAGCAGTTCAGAGGAAGTGTCATGGATCTCCTGGTTCTGTGGGCTGAGGGGGAACGAATTTTTCTGTGAGGTAGGTTTACCAACATCTGGTTGTGTACATTGATCATCAAACACTTTTAACTCCCACTGTTCTACAAAGGAATGAGTCTGGTGGTATGTGTACTCTGTTTTGCTGTTCTTGATGCCCTTTCTACATAGAAACAGAATCCAGGTCAGGCTTTAAATACATACAGGCACATAGACGTGTACAACGGTGGAGGATGTGTTTGAATCCCTTTATTTCCTTTAAAGCAAATGCACTAATACCACGCTGTAAGCATTGCACATCACGTAAAACCCGTTAAAGTATGCAAGTATTACGAGAACATTTTTCAAGTATTAAAATTAGCCATGACAATATAAGATGGTTCCTCTCATTGTTTTTATTATAACATTTGCCAGTGCTGCATTAAAGTGTTTTACATTTACTGCTGTAGCTGTTACTCTCATTTTACTGCTTCGTGCACTACTGGGTAGTTAGATTTACAGCTGTGTCTCCTTTAGCATTTAAAAGTAATTAGTAGTTGTGCATGTGTCCACTTTTGTGATATTGTATTTTCCATCAAATTCAAGCATGTTTAAAGATTTTTATGTACCTTTTGATAAAATGGTACATTTGTGATTCTGTAAAGCAACTTGTCCTGCACACATTGAAAATTACCATTCTAAGCAACTTATTTGGATATTAAAAAGTAAGTGAAGATGTCAGACAAATGTAGTGGAGTAAACTATGTTTGCTATAGAGGTGTGGTGGAATAATGTAATGTTGAACTAGAAGGGAAATTCTAGGACACTACCTGGACATTTGCATCCTGTAACATCTAGATGAGTTTTCAGATAATTCTGTCCTCAAACAGTAATCACAAGACCACATGCAGTCTGAGCCAGTTTTTGATTACTGTTAACTTCTTGTTGTTCATACTGATGGACATCTACCATGTGACTACATTTCCACTGCCAGTATGAACAAGATGAATACAATAACAAAGTAAATGATCCTTAAATTCAAAAACAGGTTTGTGAATATTTCACGCTTCACTGACTCTGAATCCCTCACATATTGTATTACTCGCATCTCTTTTTCTCTGACAGGTGGATGAAGATTATATCCAAGATAAGTTCAACCTGACGGGGCTCAATGAGCAGGTTCCTCACTACCGTCAGGCCCTAGACATGATCCTGGACCTCGAACCAGGTCTGCTGATTCTTCCACAGTCTTGATTTTAGACTAGTATATATCATGTATGTTGCGTGAATACAGTGTATGAAATCTGGGTGCCTGTAGGTCATAAAGGCTTAAAGTATATTTAATGTTAGGTCCGTAAGTCATTATGCTGTCTTAAGTTTTCGAGCTTGTATTTTCCGCAAATAGTAGCCCTATCATTATCTCATTTCGTTTTTTGTTCATTTGAGTCAAGCTCTTCTGTGTTTTTCTATATTTTTTTATTGTTACAAATCGTTATTCTTGTTCTTTTACTTTACACTTAATTTACTGTTTGGCAAAATCTGGACCAACCAAACTCACTCCGATATTCATGTAATGTGACTCTACAACTCTTCTACATAAACCTGCCTTTGCATGTGCGATTAATCTTTGCATTGCCTAAATAAGAAGTGATTTAAGATGATTTCTCAAAAAGTAGACATAAGTTTAGATAAAATGATCCTAAATCCTCTCGGCACCTCTAAAGTACTTCTATGATTGTTTTGAGGGAAGCCTGTACAGATAAAAACATTGGTTGGTGTTTAATTTAGATAATTGTCATTAGCAAATTCAGTTATTTCGTAAATGAACATGAACTTGGCCATTTGATCTAGGCATTCCTCTCTTTTAAGGCTGCTCAGTGGGTGATTGGTTTTGTAGGATCTTTTCAGCTGCTTCAGAACTTGTCAGGCTTTTGTCTTCATTTTTGTGCACATTAAAAGTTTCTCTGATGTGTCACACCTTGTACACTATTCTTCCTGCATCGGAAAAAAAATAAGACAATGACAGACTGTGGTTATCTTTTTGGAACCCCCTGTCCCTTTTGAAGCATTTGTAAGCTTTGAAGCTAAGTGAACACTGATGTGCTCCTCTGTGTGGTTTCTGTCTTTAGATGAGGAGCTGGAGGACAATCCCAACCAGAGCGACCTGATAGAGCAGGCAGCTGAGATGCTGTACGGCCTCATCCACGCACGCTACATCCTCACTAACCGAGGCATTGCACAGATGGTAGGTCCAGCTGCATCAGCAGAATCTGTCATCCCTGTTTGCATTATATAGATGTTGCAGTAAAGTTGTTTTTCATGACAGGGTATAAAATGATTTATAGGACATGATGTTCGACTTAAATACTGCTGCTGTAGCGTTAAAGATGGTACCTTTATTTAAAAGGAATGTTCATAAGTTCAGAATGTAAGGTTCATGAATGCTTGTGCGCTCATGGGCAGTTTGTATTGGAGACGGTTGTATGTTGACCTTAGCTACATCCATTTTGATGTTATCAAGTTTCTTAGTTGTCTTAACAACTATAACACCTACAATGCATTAATTTCTATGGCGAGACACTTGAATAGTTTTTGGTCTTATGAACTTTATGCCTAGTCTCAAGTTCTTCATTACCTCTATTCTGTTCTTATCCAGAGCCTTAGAAATTGAAATTGGACTTGTATCACATAGCAAGTTCAACAAACCCAGGATCTCTTTCCATTACATTTATATTTGTGCCAAGTAGTGGTTATTATGGTACTGAGTAACCAATCTCACACGCACAAAACCAGAGCTGTGTTCTTCTCACAAGGACAAACTAAACAAAGAATGGGATTTTGAATATATAATACAAGCAACTCAACTCCTGTTCTCCTAGTTGATAAGGAAATTATGTCACTATATTATTAGATCATTTAGGTGCAAGTATATCCTACTGTAATTTTATCCCAAATAGCTAATTAATGTGCAGCTTTCTCACATGCATACAACAATGATTAGTAAAGAAAGGAAACCTTAAGAGACATATTGGCACATAAAATTATCAAATTAATAATATCAATAAATAAAAACCCATAACTAAAAAGAAAGAAAAAGTCCACTACATAAAAATGCATTTGTGTTTGTTGTGTTATTAGACCTGCAAGACTGTCCTAGCCTTATTCTGTTCAGTTCAACGTTGACACTATTTAACAATCTGGGAGCAAGTTTAGAACAAATAGAATAAAAGTTGCAACAACAAAACACAGAGTTCACCCTATTATATGGGATTTTTGTCAACTACTGTAAGGTCAAGTCCATGGGTTTACTGCTGTCTGTGTTTGAACTTTGTACATTCTATTACTATACAGAGGAATATCTCAGGTGTGTTTAAAGATGGAAAATGATGATGTTAATGATAATACTTTTATTTGTAACACTTTACATTTGTGATATACAAATTGCAAAGTGCTACAAGACAGGATGTAAAAACAGCCCAGTGAAACCAACAAAACAATAAGATACAATAAAAACACAAAAGCAGAACATTTTAAAGACATTTTTGCAGCTCAGGTGCTCAGGGAGAGTATTCTAGAGCTGTGATGCTGCTGAGTGAAAAGCTCTGTCTCCCATAATGTGCAAAAATGGAATTTGGAATTGTAAATTATGTAGGACACCTGGATGAGCAGGGAACAAGGCATCTCTAAGATATGTCTTTTCTTTTGTGTTTTCATTTCTGCTTGTAGTTGGAGAAGTATCAGCAAGGAGACTTTGGTTATTGCCCTCGGGTCTATTGTGAGAATCAGCCTATGCTTCCTATTGGTGAGTAAAAAAAACAGTTTTTTAATACTTAAAGAGAGCTGGATGAGACCGAAAACAAGAGTGTCTTATTCCGATTTATGTTAATTGTTGGTGTTTAAATCTGAATAAAGTAAAAGTGGTGGGTACAAAGGAATGCAGAGTGAATGTTCCATGTAGGAACATGTAAATATTTTCATTGTACAGTCAGTGATGGGACACAAGTCAGTGCTGTCTCAGTGGTTGTGTGAAGTAGTTTCTGTGCTGTGATAAGCCTTCATGTTGGTGTATCTCTTTCCTCCTCCTCAGGTCTGTCGGACATCCCAGGAGAAGCCATGGTGAAGCTCTACTGCCCCAAGTGCATGGATGTTTACACACCTAAGTCCTCCAGGCACCACCACACAGATGGAGCCTATTTCGGCACTGGTTTCCCCCACATGCTCTTCATGGTTCACCCTGAGTACAGGCCCAAGCGGCCCGCCAATCAGTTTGTGCCACGGTTAGTACAACAGATCACTCTGAGTCAAGACAGTGACTACAGCAGATGAGTTGATGCTCCTGTTAAAGCGGAAATAATAATAATAAAAAAAAAACCCTGCAATCATAATGTTTCCGAACCCACTCTGCATGATATTGATTCACTAATGTTCATAATGTGCTCTTATGGACACAAATATCTCTTCTTTATTGACTGCCGGTTGGTGTAAACAAGCTATTTGAAAACATCACTCAAGGCTTTTTAGAGAATATAAAAAAAAAACTAAAACTCTGTAATCCAAAAAAAATAGTCAACTCAGATTTTTGTCCAATTAGTATAACAGTGACTACCTTAATCAACGACATTTGAGTCTGGTTACAGGGTTCCCACAGGGTCTTGAAAACCTTGAATTTTCAAATCTGCATTAAATACCTTAAGTCTTTAAAAGGAATTCTAGGAGTCACAGATTTTTGCCAGTATGGCGTGGAATAGGCATTAAATTCTGTTCTACGTATTCCTAAAAAGGTCTTAAAATGTCATAATTTTGATTTGTACGAACCCTGTGGTTAAGAGGGGTAGTGTGAACTTATTCAGTAGGAAAGTATTTGGACTTAATAAACCCTGAATTAACCCAGTCTTTTTTTATGGTTATAATTAATATGTTCTTTTCATGCACGTTTGTCTCACAAGGAGCTAACAGAAGCTGATATGATAACTTAAAGGACACAGACGTAGACAAACAAAACTGCTCTGTGTCTGATAACTGTTTTGTGAGAGACCTTTATAATATTTCAGGATCACTGAACATCTCGGTTAGACTGAAAATCTCAAAAACAAAAAACAAATTGTTCAAAACTTCAGGGCAATTATACACATTTTATCACATCATTTTCTTTAGCATCCAAATAATCGTTAAAAAGATATTGGTTAGACTGAATAAATCTTGGTTATGTAAAATCAGCTGACACTTTCTGAAGTTTTTATAGGCTTGTAATAGAAGTATAAAGTCCAGAAATGTAATGGTTAAAGTCTTAAAATCTCATAATGTATTCAAAATACAATATGGGCATGGCTTAAATACTTTTTATAAAGTTGGAGTATTTTCAATGTATTTTGATCAAGTAAAACTGCAGCAACACACGTGTACAGTTAGTGTTTAGTTGTATGTTGGAAAAAAAAAAAACTGCTATATTTTGTTGAAGAAAAGACTTAAACCAGGAGGAATTACAGTCACATAGGAAGTCAGAAAAACAAAGTCATCAGTGTTATTCTTGGACTCTTTCCTTTTTGGGATGTGTGGACTTAAAGTAGCCGTGTAAGCTCCATTCATAATAGTAAAACAGTCTGAATTTGTCGTTGTTCAAGCCTGTTCTTAATCTGTTGGTTGCATCTCGTCAGTTTGCTCTGTGACTACTGTTTGCGACAGTAAAATCACTATGCATGAGAAGGAGTCGGCTTTAGATGACGGAGAAGTTCACACATCCGCGTCTTCTCCCTCAAAGCAAACAGATGACTGATCACAGTGTAAACAACCTCATCAGTTCCACCATGGATGTTGATGTTGTGTTGTCAGCTGTATTCAGAGTTAATACTTGTTAAACAGTACAGATCTTTATTGTGGCTTCTATAATATTAATATTTGAATATTCTTTTCAGGCTGTACGGGTTTAAGATCCACCCGATGGCGTATCAGCTGCAGCTCCAAGCAGCTTCCAGCTTCAAGAGCCCCGTGAAGGCCATCCGCTAGAGCGTCCAGGACGGAAGAGGAAGAGGAGGAGGAGGAGGAAGAAGAAGAAGATGAGAAAGAAGTCAGGAAAGAAGATTTGTCAGAAGGGGAGAGGTCACCTGCATTTTACAAAGCTCTTCAGGTGCCCCCTCCCCACTTTGAAGACTGTATTATTTTGTTTTAGATTAGGGCAAATGAAAACAAAGATTTTTGAGTGTGAGCGAGACATAAAAATGCACAGCCATGACCTTCACCACAAACACACACACACACACACACCACATGCACACACACATACAAACGCAGACACACACTTCCACGCACGGACCTTTCCAAACTCATCAGTGCAGAACACAGGAGGTGAAGGAAGAGAAAGGTGAACAATGCTGCCGTTCACTCCCAACTCGCTGATAAGGAAATTGTCGTATCAGTGGGTGTCGAGCGGGACGATTTCCCTGTAGAGGGCGGTCTTACGTGCAGGGTTTTTGCACAGAAAACTGAGAAGTGTCAGTTTTCACCTCTGGCTTTGTGTTTCTTCTGTATTTGGCACAGTTTGGTTAAAGGTGGTGGCCACTGGAAGCTCCCTGCCTCAACTTCCCATCAACCCCTCCCTCATGCATGTCCACTTAGGCCGCCACTCGCACAGACAGTTAGGACTGTTTTTTTTTTTTTTTTTTTTTTTAATTCATGTATCAATCATTCGGTTTCATTTTGGTCTAAGTTTTTCGTGATAGCTTTACAGTTTCCTGTCAGCTCTCTGGTAAAGTGATTGATCAGATCGAACGTGCATGTACTGGCAAAATTAATTGGTTTTGGAATCCTGGTCTGCCTGAAATTGATTAAAAGAAGAAGAAATCAAAACGGCACACACAGGGACCATCAGAAACATCACTCACTTGATTCAGTAGTGAGCGGTACAGAGAAAATTCAGATACTTTCTGTCGTTTCGCTGTAGAATCACAATAATTATTACATCTGTAAAACATGACATTTCACACAAAAGTGGACACACTGTGACGCTTCTTTCAAAGCATAGTGGGATGATTTGAGCGAACTACGCAGAGTATGCTCTCACTACACATTCAAACGGCTCTTTGAAATGACAATCTTACTATTTAGTGGATTATAAGTGAATGATTTTGGACACAGACTGGGTCTATTTGTTGGTGTGTTACAGCCAAAACTAATCACTTAGATGTTTTATACCGTGTCCCTGTGGGCTTCATGAAGTTTCAGATGTTTGGACAAAGCCGAAGTGTCCAAATGAGTGCTGCATTCTGTAGATGGTCCTTAAGTGTAGCCCACGTACAGAGGTATTGGCTTTTTTTGTTTCCTCAGTTCACTCTCTTGATAAAGGTCATCAAATCAAGTCTTAGTCTGTGAGATGTGATAAATAAAAACAGGTTTTGGAAAGTTGCTGATGCTTTCGTAACCCATTGAAATTAACTGAAGTAATTGTGCCGCAGAGTCAAGAACCAGTTCGTCATCTTTTTTTAAAATTAATTTGTGCTGAAAGAATGTGGTCTCATGTGACCCGGGCCAGTTTTAGATGTGGTCTGATGGATGTGGGTTTGTCTCAGATACGTCTCTGCTGCATTCAGGCCTTTTTATCGGAGCCGCTCACTCGTATCTGGATCATAATAAACACTTGTTCAAGTCGATGTTAGGTCTGAACAGGCCCCAGGATGGTTTTGAATCACTATCAGACGGGTTTGTTTATGAAGATCCTGCTTTTTAAAGGAGGTAAAATTGAGAGGGATCTAAACTGGAGACATGCGACATGTAGAGTGCACGTACTTCTGCCAAGACCTGACAGTTCTGTAATTCAATCAGTGTTTGAAGAAGTTAGAAAATTCCAGCTTTCTTTCCCTTTTTTATGCATCGACTCCAGAATCATCGTTCCTATAAGTGACAAATATTAACAAAAACACAACACGAATTCCTTACGTTCACTCCTCCAGCTGTCTGCGCGAGTCAAACCACATCTGCATCAGTACCTAAGTGCGAAAATAACCTGTGCGACATTTTTCTGAAACATGCGCTTCCCCAAACCCNNNNACCCGCCCCTCCTTGTTGTCCCCCTCGTAGCTTCGTGTCCCTGACAGGTCGAGGAGGAGACTCAGAGAATTTAGATTTAATCTGAATCCTTCAGCTCACTCCACCACTGCACTGACTCCACAAAAACAGTCGCATTATTTATGTTCAGGTTTAGAGACAGACCACCAGCCGTTTTATTTTGTTTCCGAATCAAAGGGGGCGGACACGCGGGGGGGGGGGGGGGGGGGGGGGGGGG
>JAPTYQ010000003.1:29416336-29427696 GCA_029814465.1 Ostorhinchus cyanosoma
ACTCCAGATCACCATGATCAAGGGTAATGGCAGGAGAATTAACCTCCATTTTAGTGTTTGTCATTTTCTCAGGGCTCTCAAGTCACATGCATTTCATCCCATTCACACGCTCACACGCCACACCTTGTATTTCTCACACAGCGAAATTACCAGGATAACGTCCATCAAGTTGTGCGCCGCTATTTTCTATAACACTTTAGGAATCAAGTGGGTTTCCCGTAGAGTTAACAAGCACCTGTCACGTACCAGCTAATCAAATAAAGAATACAGCTACCGAACAGCCAATCAAAAAAAAAAAAAGCATTGCTGTATCCGGGTAAAATTGAGATATTCCCGCTACAACCACGTTACAGAAGAGGACAGCTGTCACACTGATCTCGCCAAAGTACAATAAACACTAACATTATCTCTCACGCAAACACTTGCACTAAGAAATGCTGAATTAAATAAATATTTTTACTTGAATGATCATTTATCAGACCCGCTGCCACCAAAATCTCACCCTGAACTCACTTCAAAACTCGAGTGCCCTGTTTTCTTCTGCACAAAGGCGTTTTGTTTTTTCCCCACACAGCTTTGGTTTTTGTTGACTGTAATAATCTTGCCAGCGTTGTGGATGTTGTTATTTCTGTCACGGAATTATGTCTGTGTATTAACATGGGTGAAATACAAACAGTACTTAGCATTAGCATTAGCATTAGCACACATTCGGAGCAGTGAAGGTTCTTGGGGACCAACTCCAGGTCGACACTGTGGTTAGGGGGCACTGGCAGGAGAATTAACCTCCATTTAGTGTTTGTAATTTTCTTCTGCACAAATGTTTTTCTCATGCATTTGGTTTTTGTTGACTGTAATAACCTTATCTCCATAGTCAGCTTCGTGGACATCAAGATGAAGGGCTGTTTGGCAGAGGCCGACTGCAACAAGACCAAAGAGGTGAACTTCCCCTCCGGGTCCAACAGCACCGCCTACATGATGACCAAAACGTGCTGCAACACCGACCTCTGTAACTCTGCCCCCGGTCTGCCCGGAGGCTCCGGACTTCAACTGGCCCTGGCCTCCGTCGCTGCTCTGTTTATGGCTCGTATCCTGGTTTGACAGGCCATGCATGACGTATAAGATGGAATGCACACATACACTACACATTGTACACACACCAGCACTATGGATTAAATTAAACGCTCTTCCCAAACATCAGATCTGTAGCTTTTTTTTTTTTTTCTCTCTCCACATGGTTGTGTTTACTGTCCTTCATTTGTCAAAAACGCTGCAAAATGTTCACACAGATAAAATTTCGATCCCTCCCATAGGCCTCATTTTAATATAAGTACATAGTAGCTGGTAGACATTTCATAGTGTATTATAGATTTTCAGTTTCCCATAATTAACTCTCAGTCTTGTAGGTGTGAACACATGAATCACTCTAGACAATGATGGTAAATGACATGTTCTTTCCATTTGACAATTAGTGTCATTACAGCCTAATTTATTAACGTTCACCTCGTGCAATGCCATTGTTAGAGTGATAGAGTTGAAAACGTTTTGTAAAGGCCTCTGTAAACATTTCAAAACTTATATTCTAATGCCAAATGTTTCATGTTTAGCTTGTTTGTGCGACAGGTTCTGTGAAAACATTTCTTAGTTTTGCTGGTTTTTCTTTCCCTCTTTTCACCCAAGTCCTTTTCATTTAACATGTTTTTATTTTTTATATTGTTAAAGCCACACTGCACATTACTCATAGCTGTGGGATAAAAGCTTTCATTTATCTTGCTAGTTTTGAATGTAAATATGGGGAAAAAATGATTTTAACTGATTTTATTATTTGCATAGACAGACATGTAACTGACTTGAAATTTGTCAGGACTGATCCCGGTCAGATATTGTCCTCTGTATGTGTTTGATATCTGCTTGAATTTCTACATCAGTCATGCAAATAATTATCCATCCTTCCTGAAACTAATATTTCCCAAGATTCCTGCCTGTTTGGATATTTTTGTCAAATTGGTAATGTTTTAAAAATGTTTCAAAATGGAATAAAACTTCAAATTGGGTAAAAATTACCTTGAGCTTGATTGATGTTACTGATGAAACAGTTTTTTGTGTTTCCTAAATGTGCAAGTTACCATCCTGCTCAACCCACTGGTTTTTCTGGTTTCTCTTTCCACAGCAACAGAGATGAAATGGTGCTCATGTGGTCGGATTACACAAAGGTGTTTCAGACCAGTTGCAGTTTGGAGCTTTGGTTACTCTTCTGCAAAACGGGTTGTACAAATGAAGTCTAGCTTTTATTTTTAGGCAAGGCAAGTTTATTTGTATAGCACTATTCATACACAGGGTAACTCAAAGTGCTTTACAAAGGGATCTCGGAAGAAAAGACATTAAAAATCACACAAAAAGAAAATCAGACATTAAAATAATCAGATAAAATGTTTTTTTTATAATATTAAAACCATACATTTAAAATAAAGTGCATTAAAAAGACAAGATTGAACATAAGTCTTGGAATCAGGGCATCTCTTTTCAATCCTCCGTCACTTTTACCTGGAAAACTTACAATTTTCTCCTTTGAGTCCCACTCAGGTGAAAAAATTTATGAAAAAACCTTTAATGTATAGTAGTGATGTGAGATTGGAACTAAGAGAGCCACATATAACACCAAATTGAAGAAGCGCATAAAAAGAAAGTTTTTAACCTGAATTTAAACATAGAAGAAAAGACATTAAAATTTAAAATGTGGTTTTTAAAATTAACATTAAAATCAAAACGGTGCATTCAAAAGAACCAAAATGAAAAGAATTTACTCATAAGCACATTAAAAGAGGAATGTTTTTAACCTGGACTATGTGACCTGAGTCTGTTGACCTCAGAGCCCGACTGGGTTTATATTCTATTCACATGTCATTCATGTATTCTGGACCTAAACCATTCAGTGACTTGTAGACCAGTAGCAGAATGTTAAAATCAGTCTTTAGTCTGAACCTTTTCCAAAGCACTGCACTAGTCCACACTAATGTTCTGGAATTAAAATGCATGACTTTCTGCGGCATTTCTACACTACTGTGGTCATATGACTTCCCATAAACAGTTCTACTGACCCTGTTGTAGTGTAAGAAACATGGAATTGTAATGTCATGTGAACAAACAACTTGGGTATTTATAGAAACAGATATTTCCCTGCTTTTGTTCTAGTAGCGTCATACACCCCACATCCTTTTTAGAATAGTTTTCATCAACATAAACCTGCATAAATGTACCATAGAAGGCTGTCATGGGGTTTGGGTTTGGATAAAAATGCGATGATATGCTTCTTTTTTTTTTTTTTGTCTCATTCTGTGATGTTCAGGACCCTGGGAATTTTCTAAATCTTCACTTTGATCAGAATTAAAAAAAAAAAAAAAATTTCAGTGACTTAAAGCAGAGTTTTCATATGAATGAATGAAAAAACATTTCCTATAATCCTCCTGGAATCCGGCTACACGTATACACAGCATCATCGACTTGAAAACATACCAAAAAAATGATGAAGGGGACATGTATTTACTTATGCTTACTGAAAAAAAGCAAAACCAAACAAACTGGTATTCTCAGAGATCTAGGGCTACTACCAAAACATCCAGGGCTTAAGTCCTGAATGTCTAACAACACATGCATGGCATCAGTGATCCCTGATGAATCACACCCTTTCACATGATCATTGTGATAAGAAAAAACAAGACACCACCCTCTTGATAACATGGACACCGAATTTCATCTCTTTCTGTTCTCGTCTCTTACGGCAGCAGTTGTGCAGTTAAATTCTGCTCGAATCAAGTGTCTTTAAAATAAAAACAGTAGTATAATTGAAGCCTTTAGTGTTTGTTTTCATGGTAGCAGTCAGTTATACTAACCAACTGGCAAAAATGAGGAAAACCTAAGTCATAATTAGTGGTTTGTTTCTGGGTGGGGATCATGTTTGAAACAAACCACAGCAATTCAATGGACTCAATATGGTGGAAAGGAGACAAAGGTTACTATGTTCAACTGGCAGAAGAATCATTGTCAGCTCTAGTCAGAAGAATGTACAGACTTAAGACGCTCTAAATGCAGAAATGGAATATAATAGTAATTGTTTTCCGACTTTAAAACAACGTATTTTCTTTTCCTCTGAATGAGCCGTCTGTCTACAGAGGGAGAGAGGTCACTCTGTTGCTATAGTTACTCGAATGTGTTCTCTTTCCATTTTTGTAGCATGTGAATTAAAGCCCCTCTACCAGAGTATGTGGGATCTAACTAGAGTTAAGATCCCCTCAACTAAAAAGCCCACAACAAACAAATAAGGGACTTTTTGCAGATTCGGATTCTGTATTATCACTATAATATAGATACCTCGAAAAATTACTCACGTCTTAAAACTTGACACAATAAGGGACATTATGTCACTTTTTTTTAAGACTTTAATTAAATAGAGCTTAAGTAACAGAGTAATAAAGAGCAGAAGACACAACATTTCCAGTTGGGCCCCATTGGACCTTTTTATTACAATCAATGGTTATTTTTTGATTACTGATGGATTCTACCATTGCGTATGATTTTCTGCAATTTAGAAAGGAATTTTAGAAGTCAAGAGAGTTGCAGTTTATGGTAAAACTATTCGAGTATCAGATTGTGAAAATATACAAATAGAAAGACGAAACATGCAGATTCTCCCCGTGTCTGCGTGGGTCCTCCAGCATCCTCCCACCATCCAAAGACATGCACTGATAGATTATTCGGTTCATCTAAATTGCAGAAAGTTATTGTTTGTCTCTATATGTTCATCCCTGCGATGAACTGGCGACATGTCCAGAGTGAACCTGGCCTTCACCCATAAGTAGCTGGGATAGGCTCCAGTGACCCCCATGACCCCGGTGAGAATGAATGAATGAACATGCAGATAATGTCATTGTATTGTATAAGAGTTGTTGAAGATGTCTCTGCAGCTTCAGCGCCATAAGATTGTAGTTAGTTTCACTTCTTTTAATACTTTTTCATCTCATTCTTGAAGGTGGATGTAAACTGTAACAAAGCGCCATCCAGTAAGAGATGCACATGAAAAGTTCATTGAGCAGTTTAACACAAAACTAGGTGGTTCTTTGCTGTCGTTACCACAAACCATGACTTTCTTGGCTTGTAAAATTATTATTAAAATGTAAAAAAAAAAAATAAAAAACATTGTATGTGTAAATGGTGGCTCAAGATAAACAAGATCAAGAAATTATTGTGTCTTGCCGTTGACAGTTTTAAAGTTTTGATGCAATATAATATAAAGTTAATCTTTGTTCAAGGCTATTCTTTTTTTTTTGCCAGATTACACTTTTCAACATTTAATCACCATGTAACTGTTAAAATTGTGAAAGTAAAGTTCTTCTACTGCTGTGAATTGATCAGAGTGGCGGCTCAGTCAACTAGTTCTAGTCTTGTTCACCCAGAATTCCTTGGAAATCTGAATTCTGACTAATAGCTAGGGTGAAGCCTTTGTCTGACAAGGAGAAACCAGCTGAACAAATGAGTAACTGTAAACCTGCAATGAGGGAGTGCAAACACTGAAAAACTGCACTGAGTCAGTCAAGTCACTAAGTGTCAGGTTAAAATAGTTTTGTCTTGACGTAACAGGAAGTAAGTCTCAATAAGCCCAGATGTGATCCAACACTCTCTCTTTATCTATCTATATACATATATATGCATTTCCTCACTGCTGGTCTGTTTTTATTGAGAACTTGTGAAAAAAAACAAAAAAACAAACCCAAAACACCACTCACCCACTCAGCTGATGAAAAAAAATATAAAAAATATAGCATTTAACTGGCAACCTCAGGGAAAAACCTAAATAATCTCTCATTTTTGCTCCTCAGATATGAAAATGTCATTCATTTCTAAAGTGTAAATAAGATATCTTGAATTCTTTTCACTCATACAACCAAGGCCAGAGGAGTTTTTCCTCAGTATTGAACTATTTACATCAAACATTTCATAATAATGAGCTGCCTTTTGCTCTTTACCAGCAGTTTTGCACTTAAATCAAACAAAAGACACTGTCAAACTCAGTCCTCTTTCAATTTCCATTATTTCCAAACATTTATCAAAACATTAATCGCTTTAACATCCATGCATTTGAAATGATTGAATTCTTTTTTTTTTTTTTTTTTACTAATTCAGCTCAGATTTCCAACTATACAGGACAAACTGAGCAATTTAGGTGCATTATCTTGTGTATTAGATTATAAATGATATTCATATGATATTTCTGATTCAATGTGAGATAAAGTGGATATTGTTTCCTCAAAAAACAAGAAATTTGAGATGTTTGCTGAGACTTCCTCCTGGTATCCATCATGTTTGACATTCCTTCACTTTGTCTGAAGAAGTGAATCACGAAAGCCCTGAAACCCCGCTGATCGTCTCCTCCCTTTGTCTGGTCTCACCTGTCTCACCTGCTCCTCAGCTCCTATAAATCTGTGTTCTCACCAAACAGGCATCATTTCTCACTCACTCACCATCTAAACACTTGGGAGACAACAAGGAGATCTTTTTTTTTGTCTGCGCGCCGAAACCACAAAACCAATACACGATGAAGGGAAGGATCATATTGGGAGTCGTTGCAGTTCTTGCATCTTTCATGTTGGGTAAGATAAATCAATAACCAAAAAAGGAAAAACAATGTCTATATAATGTAATGATAATAATAATTTTATGATGTCAAAGTGAAACCCCTCATTGGAAATTGATTGGAAAGACTTAAAGGAAATTTATATTTTGTCTTATATCTAATCCATGAACCTAGATTTATATCTTTTAAATTTATGTACAGAGATTTAATAGAAAAATATGTTTTTATTTATGAATTCATGGTAATTACTTGCCTCAGATATTAGTAAATTTTCTGGGGGGAAAAAAATGGGCATTTTGAAGAAGTGAAATGTGAATCATCAATTCCAGTTCATGCACAGATGTAATTTTATATAAATCTATGGCAAAATGATCATTTTCCTTCACTTTAAATGCAATTTGTTCTTAGTGAACTACCTGCGTTTGCTTTTCTTGAAAAAGTCAAGAAATATTTAAGTATTTACAATATTTCACTTCAACTGAGATATTTAGTGCATGTAAATTCATATAATTCAGAGCTAATGGATAATTTTTATTGTATCTAGTTTGATACATAATTTGTATTTCTGAACGAACCCCTGTCTCTATTTGGTTTTCATCCTCGGCCCTCGCTGCAGGATATTGTCATCAGTTCATTGTCCGTCTGTCCGTCCGTATGTGCAAAAACTTTGGCGTGGACTGAAGGCCGAGGGTTGTTATGTCCTAGAAAGCAGCAGGTTAAAGGAGTCACCAACACCATATTTGGTCACTTATCTGTTATGCTTTATATGTAGATCGTAGAGGAACAAGTCGGCTTATTGTGTTTGTTTTAAAATATGAGTCATTACGAACAACAGTGAATGTCTGAGGAAACGGAAAACATAGCCAACACTTTAGGTGATCACTGTGTTGACAGGTTTTCTAAAGACTCTCAGTCACTGTAGTTTAAAAAGAAAAGAACTGAGGATGAAGCTGAATAATTGTTTTTAATCTCACATCCCACCAACAGACCTTCGATGTATCGGGTAGAGACAAAAAAATCTAACTAGAGAGTAAAACCTGAGGCTCATTCTCCAGAAGTGACTAAGAAAATATGTTCCAACACTTGAAAACATTCATAACCAAAAACCAGGGGAACATTTTTTAAAAAAAAAAAACATGACAAAAACTACAGAAAAATTCCATGCTGCTTCTAATAAAGTGGTTAATACTGATCTTCATATTTACTTATTGTATGTTTTTGATCCAAAACCAGACTATGTATTAACCACAAGTCCCTTTTTGGTTCCATTCCTCTGTTAGTTTTATTCATTGTGATTGTTTTTTCCAACTCTGTAAGATCTTGTTTTTATTAAGTCTGATTGAGATTGGTTGATGATTCACCACATCGGCATTTTAACGAAGAAAAGATGCTGATGGAGGAGCTTTTACATGGGTGTGGTGGACCTCAAATTTTCCAAAGAACCCTAAAAAATACAACAAAAAGTCCATAAATACAAACATGCCATTTGATGTTTAATCCCAACTGGATCCAACTGTTACATGAACATTTGATGACGACCGTGGACACGTTTTAACTCATATTTTTATTTGTGTTTCAGCTGAATCCCTGACATGCAACAAGTGCACCTTTGGTTTGTTGGGTGTTTGTCTTAACCAAGCTGAGGAAACCTGCTCGACCAACACCAGCAAATGTTTCACCGGAAGAGCAAGTAGGTTTTCTTCAAATATCCTGATGCATTTTAGCGTTTTAGTTTTGTGGTATTTTCTGTAAGCCGTGCCTTTAAACCATGACACACTCAGTAAAAAGGGCAGTTCCTCATCAGCTCAAAGCTCACACCCTTTTCTTTTCAAACATTATCTATGAGGCATGATTTCACCAAAATGACTCTCAAACACTTGAACACAGTACACACCCACAGATTAATTACAGAAAATGATCCCTATGAGGTGTTATTTAACGTCTATATTTAGTATAAAATCATGCATTTTAATATAGCAGCACCACAACAAAAAACACACAAGTACAAGTGATGAGTGGGAGTGGGAGTGGAAATATATTGATGAGGTAATTAAATAGATAAGTTATTAAGCGGACAAAAGAGGAGTTTTGGTGTCAGGTGTTAAACCAGTATTTCCAGTCTTAGTAGTTTATCTGGTCTTACACTAATTGTTGAAGAATTGGAGGGAAAGAAAGGAATGTTGGAAGAAGCTTTTAAAGAAACACAGGGTACGGATTTTGTCATGTGTGAAGAATCTGAAATGACAAATTAGAAAATAGAGGAAAACTATGATCTATGAAGGAATTTAGTTCATTCAATATAAATTCCTCTTTTATTTTTGCATCACTTTAGTACAAGAAATTTTCCAAATGTGAGCTGATAAGACTTTTGAAAATATAACATTATCTTATATATATATATATAACTTTTATGTTTGTCTGAGTTACATTTCCTGATTGACTGAAGGATTTTGTCATGAATTATGTGTAATTTGTCATCTTTCACCCAGTGCATTCAATGCCAAACTTGTTTTTACAGCCTTATCATACATTCTTTGAAAAATCTGAGACTACATATACATTTGAAATTGACAGTAAATACTCTTGTCAAGATTATTTTCCTTAAAGAAATCTCATTTTAATAAAAAAAAAAACAAAAAAACATCTATCATTCATGTCCTTTTTGTCTAGATTTTACCATTAACAAGGTGAAATAATGTTTTGCTTTTTACCATCCAACTTGAGGAACTTACTTGAACTTATTTAAATGAATAACCAAAAATAATTGAAACAGTGGGATGTGGAAGTAGGAGAGTAATCAGTCATGTCAGCAGTATTTGGGTGGGGGGAAACATGGTGTAATTCATGCAACAAGCAAAAAAAAAAAAAAAGAAAATACAAGTAGAAGAAAGGAAGATAGATGGAGATCAAACTGAGAGAGTGAGACAGGCCCAAAGGAAAGCCCCGCCCACATAGACAGGTAAAAGCAGATGTCCCTCCCTCTCCACATACCAGGTCACATGGGGTCAACACTCTAATATCTATAAGACAGAGTGGAAGGGGTCATTACAGACAGTCCAGATTTTTTTAAAAATTATATTTCAAGGTAACTGGTGTCTTTTGAGTGTTTTAATAATATCTATGTCTCTGTTTCTCCTCAGCTTTTCCGTCTCTCTCCTCCTTTGTTGGATTCAACTCCCAGGGCTGCCGAGAATCCTCAGCATGCACCAATACGACAACAGGAACCTTGCTGGGCGTCACCTATGAGACCAAAATCGAGTGCTGCTCAACAGACAAATGCAACCCCATCACGCTGAGCGGCGCACCATCCACGCAGATGAGCCTCAGTGTCGCCATCACGGCAGCTGTTCTGGCTTCTGTGTGGGGAAGCATGCTGTAAAATATGAAAAAAAAACCAAAGCAACTGCTCCTTTAACTAATTTGTTCAATGATCATTTATGCAGAGTCACTGTAAAAACACTGTAAGATACTAACAGACAGTTTGTGCTTATAGGCGTTAACACTTCCATCCTGCAACATAAAAGTCTGTGACTCGGGCCTATTTGTGCATTTTTGTCAAGTCAGGGTTGCCTAATGATATGTTATTATAAAACTCAGGTGTTCACAATATGGAAGTCAATCAATGGAATGTTTCAGGGAAACACTGAGATTGTAATTCTTCCATACTGATGTTGTTCTCTTTTTTAAATCAAGTTGTATTTATCCGCTGTCTGCTTTGTGTCTCACTGCACAGGACTTTAATATGAAAATAAACAAAACTTAAAAAAAAAAAAAAAAAAAACTTGTTGTAAATGCTTAAAAAAATCATCAGTCCATTAGTTATTCTACTTTTATATCACTGAGCCTTTCAAAATAAATTAGTGCAGTTCCAAACAACAGATAATACAAATGAAAATAACAATGAAATTATTAATTGACTTCAGCAAAACAGTAAAATGTTAGTAAAACACCCCCAAACAGCTGGATTAGGTATCAATAGCTATGGTTCACATGAATAAATTGATCTAATCAATAACGATTCTCATTAAGGGGCTTGACTATTTGTTGTCAAAAGTAAAAAGTAGTAAATATTTACATAATCATTTATTATTTTGTTTGCAGAGATAGAAAGAAGTATATAAAGTAAAGTCTGATGTTGATTTACACAACAGACCGATTCCATAATGCTTTTTAAAGGGTTTATATGCAGAATTGATATTCCAAACACTCAACAACAAACTGCATCACACACTAAATCAAGCACAAAGCTCATTGTTTACACACATCTGTATTATGAAATTATCCAGTTATCTTCTTGTGAGTCAAAACAACACTTTGTCTTATAATCAGCACGTGCTACATCAGCTGATAGTTTACATTATAGCACTGTTAGCTTAGCTCTGTTTAGTTGTTAAGGGATGGACCAATGCACCTGCAGCTCTGCTCAACGTATGTCTATAAAACAGTAAATGAATCAAAACAATGATGCAATGAAAATGTGGAGCACAGAATATAAGTATTTCATCAATATTCACAAAAACATTGCAAAACCAGCTCCACATTAACTTTACATGAAAAACAATACATTTTTGCTTGCATATCCCAGGTTTTTTTGGTTTTTTTTTCTTTCTTTACTTCTGACTTTCAGTGAAGAAATACTTAGAAGTCCATGTCTTGATAAAACTCTGCATTCTGATTCAATCTTTCTTTTTTGGTATTAGCTGACCAACAAACCAATCAGCGCATTAGCCTTATG
>JAPTYQ010000003.1:29505727-29516355 GCA_029814465.1 Ostorhinchus cyanosoma
AAAATAAATGCCCTCATTTTGGGTCAAAACCCACCGGCTGAGAAAGCCTGTTTTTATGACAGTGATTCCTTTTGCAAATATATTGTTGTATTTTTGGAAACGGTGCCCCTTAATTTTATAACTTGGGGCACCAGTTGACGCGTAAAAGAAAATATCTTGGATATTATCACAGATAGATAGACACAGCCTGGATAAAATAAAAGTCCACACCTGGGTTTCACTGAGATTAATATGTTTCACTTATTTAACCCATAAAGACCCAAATTTCCACCAGTGACTAAAATCATCTACTGATCTAAAATATATAACTTTAAAACGTATGTTCAGTTAATAGATACTGTAGATGTTACTGAAAAAGTAGCTTTTTTTCTTCAGTTTTCTCTATTTTTGATATAATAATCCTCAAATTAATCTCATCATGATGATTAAAGTACATGGTCAGGAAGTTAAATGTAGTAAAATACCTGATTTTTATTGAAGAATAGCTAAATATATTGGATAATATTTTGACATATGGTGATAAAACGCTTAAGGACAGTTAAGTAGAGAGAAAAAAAAAATATTATAGAGCATAAAGACTGGACTGGATAAACGTCATGTGGTCTGATGAGTCCAGATTGACCCTGTTCTAGAGTTATGGGTTCATCAGGCTGAGAAAAGAGGCCAATGAAGTGATTACCCATCATGCCTAGTGCCTACAGTACAAACCTGTGGGGGCAGTGTTATGATCTGGGGTTCCTTCGGTTGGTCAGGTCCAGATTCAGCAGCGTTATGCATAAAAAATAAAATAAGATAAAATAAAATAAATAAATAATGATTAATGAAAAAATGGACAGATTGTTTATGGAAATGATGCTACGGCTAATCCAGACTGTAAAAGCTAAAGCCAGTCCAGTATAAACAAACTGTGTATATTGGTTTTAACAGTTTATTCTTTAATTTTTAATTTTTTGTAACCTTAACCTAACAGCCTAACACTTTAGAAACAAAAAAATCTGAACAAATAAAGCTTAAAGTACGCATAAAACAGGCAAATAATGAACAAGAACATTTTAGATCATGCGTATATTACTTCTAACACGAATGCCTTTTACTATATTTCTGGCCTACTCTTTCATATAGGATCCCTATAACATAGACTTTTACAAACGTATCTGAATGCAAAGCAGGTCCAATCAGTAAGTCTTATCCCTGCTGATTTTTATGTCCTGCCACTTTTTCCAGATTCAGATCAGACGTCATCTTTGACCACCAGCTGTTAACTCTACATGGAGGCTGAATAACAGACAGAGAGACAGATTGTCTCCTTAGTGTCTCTGATTACAATCACAGAGAGAAAAAAAAACAACAAAAAAAACCCTTTTAACCCTTTATAGGACACTCATTGAAATACTTGGAAGTTAAATGTTTCAACCTTAGTGTGTTATTGGCATAAAACATCCCAGCAGCACTTGCTAAAAAGTACAAACATGCAATAAAATAACTGTTATGAAGTCATAAATGGACAAAAAACACTCATATTCTGCAGTGGAACCACTTACATTTAGATGTTAGACAGGCTCAGTCTTTAAATCACGTCTAAAAACACACTTTTTCTCATTGGCTTTTAAGCAATAAGTGAGATGTTTTTAGATTTCCTATGGTATTTTAACCAGATTTTAATTTGTCTTTGTTTTTATGATGGTTATATTTTATTCTTAGCCCACATTGCACCCTGTGTTATCACTGTTTTACTCATTTATAACCCCGCCCCCTAAAGGGGAGGAGAATTTTTTATTTTTTTTTATCTGTTTGTTTGTTTTTCAGTAACTTTATGCAAAAAATAGAGGACCAATTTCCATGGAAAGGTGCAAGATGGTCCAGAATAGATCCTATTAAATTTTGGTGAATGTAGGTCAAAGGTCAAGGTCACCAAAAATGTGTTTTCGCAATGATGAGAAATAGAGCAGATAAGGTCAAACATTCGCGAGGGGTGAGCTGTAAAGTTCTTAAAGTGTTTTAAAAATATGGTATGGTATGGTATGGTATGGTATGGTATATTATGGTATGGTATGGTATGGTATGGTATGGTATGGTATGGTATGGTATGGTATATTATGGTATGGTATGGTATGGTATATTATGGTATGGTATGGTATGGTATATTCAGTATTTACAGCTTCAAAATGTCTATAAAATCTCTCTGAATCACTGTATTATGTCATAAAACGAACACGCTTCTCATATTTAATGTTTGCAGAAATGACCAAAAATAGTCACTTGCCCGATAAAGGGTTAAAACTCCAACAATTTCCTACAATTCCTATGTCCAGCAGGTCATATTATAAAATGCATCAATTCTGACATTATTCCTGAAATGTTGCTTAATACTGCAGGATTTATACCCATTTGGACACCCTTGGTTTTCCCTGGACAGGAAAGGGGATAAAAAAAGTAGTGCAGAAAAATACAATCACTTTTTAATGGGAGCATAAATCACTAGTGTTTCCATCTATAAATATGTACACCTCCATCGTTACACTCTCCGGAATTTTTAAAGCTCTCCTCATTCACTGTCACTCAATGAAGAGCTCTAAGGACTTCTTCTGCTGTATTATCGGACCTTCTTTAATCAATATTCAGCCGAGTACACAGGAGCGTCTCTATGAAACCACGTACTGAACCTCCACCGTTTCAACCCACACATACATTATCCTCATCCTTATGTAGCGCACCTTAGCATTTTCTATTCCAGTAATACTCTTTTTGTCTTCTGAAGTGAGATTGTTGATTGATCGAATACCTTAATGTGGAAAAAACAGGCAGTAACTAAAGCTGTTATGCAATTGTGACGGAGTTAAAAGTCCAGTTTTTGCCTCTGAGATGTAACGAAGTTGAAGGATGAATCGACATAAAATGGAAAAACTCAAGTTCACCTTCTAGAATTAGAGCTATTAGAGTACAGTGACTGTAAATTCAATCTTTTCAAACTGATTTGGTACCATTTATTAGAATATTTTCTTCTGCGTTTTGCATTTTGCTGCGAAAATCCGGTATTTTCCTTTATTGAATACAGCGAGTCCGTTTACATGCACGCCGATACTCCGATCATTATCTGATTTCTGCAGATATCAGATTTTTTAAATGACAGTGGAAACAGGATAATCTAATATAGTTTATTAAAGTAATCTGATTATGAGAAATCAGATTAACACCCCTGAATTCTGCATAACAAAATGGTCATAGTAGTACAGTCATACAAACAGACTCAACAATTCAACAATTTTCCTCAATAATTTCAGTATATATTAAAATACGACATTATCCATGAACAATTTTGAATGTCTGCTGATGAAATGAACATCCCTCAATGAAATAAATGAAATAATAAAATAAAATAAAATAAAATAAAATAAAATAAAATAAACAACCTGCTGATGGGACTAAAGACGGAAATTAACCATTGGCTATAATCTTACATATTTACATGTATATGTTCATCCATATGTGTTGTCCCTATTTTAAATAAATAAACTATAAAATAAAATAACATAACATAAAATAAAATAAAATAAAACGAAACGAAATAAAATGAATGGACAGACAGACAGACAGATGATAAAACGATGACAATACCCCTTCGGCCTGTACATGTAGTCGGCCGAGGGTTAAAAATCACTGAAAGTATTGGTATTAAGTATCGAATATATGCCAAAAAAAAGTCAGCGGTATCGTATTGAATCATAAAAGTGTGATATCAACCAACAGCACTGGATCATTGACCTGAAAAGAATGATTTCATATCCTGTTGTCATTAATCTGAACTGCAAAAAGGTGCTGCCTGTAAACACACACACACACACAGACACACACACACACACACACACACCCACACACACACACACACACACACACATTTTCACGCCGGAGTGAAAGTTGGGTGAGGGAATCGACTCGGTTGAACTTTATCAAGTCGTCTCAGAGATCGCCCACAGCACATCACAAACTACTGAAAAATATGGCGCGTCTACTGAACCACAACACACATACATACGTCTTGTTAAAAAAAAAAAAAAAAAAAGAGCAAAAAAATGTTGTTGGGAACTATTTCTAGCACAATTGCCAAAGAAGACAAGAAAATGTTGACACTGTTCAACTTTGCACATGCCTTAAGGAAATGTGGAGTGTGTGTCAAGAGCAGGTTGTTGCATATTCTGAATATTTTACTTATAATTGTGACAGTTTTTTTTTTTTTTTTTTTTTTTAAAGAACGTAGATCTACCTTTTTCAAGGATTCAGGCAGATGTTGGTTCATATTTAACACGCTGCAGCTTGTACGTGAGACTTTATAATTAGCTGTTAATTAGTTGTTTTCCGAATGTACGCTCACGTTTGAGGTGACGATCAGCTGGTAACGAGGAGACCCGGACGGCGGCGCTTTTGTTTACCTCTGCGGAGTTTGTTTTTGACCTCCGCCGACCTCCCTGTCTACAGTAAACCAGCTCCGACTTGCTTCCAGTCATGAAGACGTCTGGGGGAAAAACAGTGTGATTTACGGTGAGGGCGAACGCTCCAGTGAAGACGCCGTGGCCCCGAGCCGAGGTCAAGCCGAGCTGACATTCTGTCTCAGGACGCGCAGGGCGAAGGATATGTTTGCGCGGTCGGATCGTTGTTCCGGGTGTTTTCCGCTACATTTTGCATCATTTGGTGCATTTTTTCCGTGTGGATTCATTTGCACCAGATTGTGCCTAAAACAATCGGGTTAAAATCTACCCGTTCAACTGCTCCTGGGGAAATAATAATAATAATAATAATAATAATAGTAATAATAATAGTAATAGTAATAGTAATAGTAATAGTAATAGTAATAATAATAATAATAGTAATAGTAACGGTAATAGTAATAGTAACACTAATAGTAATAGTAATAGCAATGGTTATGATAATGGTAAGTGGTGGTAGTAATAGTAGTAGTAGTAGTAGTAGTAATTGTAGTAGTAGTAATAATACTTGAAGTAATAGTAGTAATAAAAGGCCAAAGTTCAGCTCAAATTGAACAGATTGAGTTAAAGTTCAGCTTTCTTTCAACTCCAGAACAGGTGATAATGTGCACAATAATAGACAGACAGATGATTTTATTACACAAGTGTCTCCAGAGTCAAGAACAGCATCTGTTTTTTTAATAACGATGAATAAAATCAGTCGTTGTGCATAAAAATGCAGTGAAGCGTGCACTGGATGCTTTTCGCTCCTTTAAGCTCATTACTGGGGTTTACTGTCTCCTATTTTTCACCACTTTCACTCCACTTTCTGGAAGCTGATTTCAGCCAAAAAACTGACAAATAACCCAGGATTTATGAGGTTTGTCCAGACTGTAGCACCATGTTTTCAGGCAGACACAGTGAGCAGCTCCAGCCACGTATCTGTTTCAGGAGGTGGAGGAGGCTGAGGACAGAGCTGGATTTACCAGGTGTCCCAACACCACTCCATTTAGGCGGAGTGAAAAATACTCTGACATTTGAGTAATAATTAGAGTTTGACTTATTTCCTTAAAAAAAAAGAAGGACTTCCTTAACCCTTAGGGAACCCTCAAACCATTTTTGTGCATTTTTTAATTTTTCTTTTTGGACTTGTCATTATGGCTGATTTTTTATTTTATTTTTTCTAAGAATGTGTCTTTTTTATTTATTTATTTTTAGCATATTTTTCAATCTAATGATCTAAAAAAACGCTATAAACACATCATATATCAACATTTCTTTCTTTACAAATCTCTTATACTACTAAACCTATCAATCCATGTAAATAAAACCCACGCAGTTGAATCAATGACAGTGGATGGACACACTGGGTTTAGGTTTAGTTAATGATATATTTTGCTGAAAAAGTCACTTTTTCTTCAGTTTTCTCTATTTTTAATGTAATAATCTGAGCTTTTATGAACATCTACATGATCAGTCAATTAAATAAAGAAAAATACATGATATTCAATAGGAAAAAAATACAAAATACATAAGATAATATAATAATAAATGGTGATAAAGCACTTAAGAAAAGCAATATGTAGAGAAAAGAATATTTTGGAACTACCACAAAAGTAGCACTGGGTCTTTATGGGTTAATTTCATTGCGATAATCAGATGGGAAACAGAAAAGGCGACTCTTACGTTGTCTAATTAGTGTCTTAGTTCAGTGTGACCTGGTGGGTTTTGTTGGGACTGGGTTGTTTGCACTGGCACTGGGACCCGTTTGCAGGAGTCAAAGGCAGTGAGGTCATCAGTTTAGGTAAAGCCCCAGATGGTTACAGACAGACCAGGGCCAAAAATCCACTTCAGCTCATTAATCAAAGCTTTTTTTCCCCTTTGGCCTAGCGATGGCGGAGGTTTATACTAAAGCCATTAACTTCACCAGTATTCGCCCCTCCTGATTAGTCGCACTCTGCTCGAATCAGCCCGTAAACCACGTTACGGCCCGCTGCGCCAGAGCCTGCTCTCAGTGGCGAGGCCCGGTAATAGTGTTGATTACTCGTCACTCATTAGGTAGCTTTCACTGCCGCTGCTAAGCCCTCATCAGGAGGTTTTTTTGGCTGAGCGGCTGAGTGGAGGCCCTGATCCAATTCACCTTTAAAGTTCAGTGGACCTGTCTGGGTCGCCACGGGTCAGTGCCTGGCTCTCCATGCTGTGCACTCCCATACAGGCCCTCATTACCTCATTTCCTGTTACTACTGTACCAGACATTTATTTGACTCTCATGGTTTGGTTGTGGAAAGTTTGTCATGTTTTGTTTGAACTGGTGGAAAATGTCCGGGATTCCAAAACATAGTATCAACAAAATGACAACATGGACTCAACTTCAAATCGAACCGAATCGAATCGAATCAAATTGAATCAAATCGAATCAAATCGAATCGAATCGAATCGAATCGAATCGAATCAAATCAAATCAAATCAAATCAAATCAAACCAAGTCAAGTCAAGTCAAGTCAAATCAAATCAAATCAAATCAAATCAAATCAAACAAAGTCAAATCAAATCAAATCAAGTCAAGTCAAATCAAATCAAATCAAATTTATGTTTTTTTCAGTAAAAGCAGGTATTTTCCTATATTCAATTCACTGATCATGTAGATGCTGATTAAAGTTCAGATTAAAGTTGAGGGTTATTACATCAGAAACAGAGAAAACGGAAGAAAAAGTTTTTTTTTTTCTCAGCAAAGCATATCATTAACTGAATTTAAACCCAGTGTCTCCATTCACTGTCATTGATTCAACTCCATGGGTTTTACTGGTGAATCAATGTGGTAGAAGATGATGGTGTTTCCACGGTAACTACAGAGCCTCTGAGCATCCACAATGGGTCATATCTGGTGACCATGAAAAGATGACAAACTGTATTTTACACCAATTATTTACACTTTTTTGATAGAATTATTGGTTCAACAGTTATCAAACATTTATATCAGTTTTTGGTTGATGGTGGATGTTTGGGTCTTTATGGGTTAAACACAAGATATAAGACACATAATACATAATCGAAAAGGAGTGAGAAGAAGTATAACCTTAAATAATTGATTATATTATTCTTCCAAGTCTAAGCATATTTGTACTATATACTATAAAATGCCTGTTACTTATTAAATAATTTGGTTTTTGACACTCGTCCAGTTTCGTTAGGTCCAGATTTGGAAATAGTGCCCATGACTGACAGGGGACGAGAAAAGGATTCATCTCCAAATATTTTTCTTTTTTTTTTTCAAATTGATCAATGATTTTATACAAAAACATCAGTTAAACACACAGGGTTCATTTTCATATTTACACACTTTGTGCATACAGTGTTGAAGATTGACTTTGAGTTTAGTTTTGAGCAAACTAATAATGAACGATGGCAGGGTTGACATATAGAGACCAACAACCAACACTCTTATATTCACACCGATGGCCAATTCAGATGAACAGATTAACCTATCAGTGCATGTGTTTGGATGGTGGGAGGAGCTGGAGTACCCGGAGAGAACCCATGCGGACACGAGGAGAACATATAAACTCCAAATATAAGTTATATTTCTGTGAAAAATAAAAAAAAAACTAAATAGAACAGTTGGTTAAATACAGGTTAATACAATAATTCTCCAGAACCGTGTGTAGGTGACACTGTTTGAATATGGACAACAGAACAGATGATGATGATGAAGATGATGAAGAAGCATATGAGAGAAGAAAAATAGGACAGAACTTCCATCTATTTTAAGCAGAATATTAATCCAGTATTATATTTTTAAGGATTTGGGACATTTAAATGATGGAGCCAAACGTAATATCTTTGTTTTTTTTTTAAATCCCTAACCTATAAAGACCAAACATCCACTGGCGACCAAAGTCATCTACCGATCTAAACTGTTTAATACCTGTTGATCCATTAATCCTATCAATACATGTAAATAATTGGTGTAAAAGACAGTTTATCATCTTTTCATGGTCATCAGATATGACCCATGTGGAGGTTCAGAGGCTTTGTAGTTACCATGGAAACACCGTCATCTTCTATAACATTGATTCACCAGTAAAACCCAGAGAGTTAGATCAATGACAGACTTGGTTTATGTTCATTTAATGATAGATTTTCCTGAAAAGTAACTTTTTCTTCAGTTTTCTTTGAATTTTCTCCGAGCTGTTTCATTTGGGAACTGGCACAAAAGTAGCATTTTGTCTTTATGGCTTGAAATAAACTAAAATAAGTGTAATATTTGACAGGATTCTACTGCTTTTTAAACGCTGGTGCTTTTAATTCCGTCATAGCGCCACCTGTTTGTGAGAAAATAGTCAGTGGCAAAGAAGTTTGTGAAGTTTTGACAGGAAGTGAACTCCATAAATGTGCGGTTTTATTTCGGAAAACATTTATGAGCGCGTATAAAGAAATGATTCCCAACTTGAAAGCGAGTCTGGCAGTGCAACGTTTCGCTCATTAACCTTTTTTTTCTTCTTAGCACCTCGCTGCAGTTAACAGTCTGTGGCCTCTTCCCCACCAAGACACATTCATGTAGCTGCCAATCAGGTCAACGCTGCAATTAAGCTGCTTTAAACTTGTTCAGTGGTGCTTGGAGGCCGTAAAAATACTTCCGTTCAAGTGTCAATGGGAACGCTGCATTCATGGGAGAATACATTGTGTCTAGTTAATGTAAGTAGTCTGGTCAGCAGGTCAAAAGGGCAACTCGACTGGAGGAGCTGCAGGACTTTAAAGCCCTTCAGGATACTCGCTTTCATCACTCAGACTACAAACGCTGGCCTTTTTTTTTTTTTTTTCCCCTGCACGCTCATCCAACTTTCAGATTTCTCAAGCAACTACAAATTTACAGACACATTTCCTTGTTTGTCTGCGACCAGATGGACCGAGGTTTATGAGTGTGCGATGCATGTCAGACACCGAAATCTCCAGTCAGTCGGGACAGGCGTCATCAATCTTAGTCGGCTCTGAATGGCAGATTGGCTGCCATAAACCGGGCCTGATTGCAGTGTGCTGTTCCCAGCGGAAGAGTTTTCAGTCCAAGGGAGGCATGGAAACAAAGCCCTGCAGATACAAACAGTGTGTGTCTGTGCCACTGTGTGAGATGGTACTGTACATGTTTGCAGCAAAGTAGCAAAGGGTTTTCCCAGACCTGATCCGATCCGATCCAATCCAACTTTATTTGTAAAGCACTTTAAAACAACCACAGCGGACCCGTACAGAAAAGAATTAAAAACAAAATAAAATAATAAAATACAGAATTGATTAAAAGACATAGAAACTGTACTGGAGAATAAAATAAAACCCAAGTAAAAGAATAAAATTAATAAGAGTATAAATAAAACCATAAAAATCCATCCGAGTACCACTACCAAGTAAAAACAAAACAATAAAAAAATAATACTTTAAAATATCTCATGTTTTCAAAAGCCAAGGAGAAAAGATGGGAATTTATGATGTCAAAGAAGCGTAAAAGTGAGAAAAAAAAAGCATGGATTTATGAGTTTGCTAAGATAGATAGATAATTTTATTGTCTGTTCCAAGTAAAAACTGAAATTTTTCTTCTGTCGTGGCAGTAAAACAAACTTTAAAAACCACAATCTGGTAGTAAAAACACCCCAACACGTCAAAAATACAGAACAGCAGATAAAAAAAAAAAAAAAAATTCAAACACGTCAAATAAAATTGGAATTATATTTCAACTTAAAATCGCAGACGAATAGCAGACGAACATTGAGTTACAACCGGATTTTTTACCCAAAACAAGCTCATTTAAAACTGGACACTTAAAAAAATTTACACCATAGAGCTGCTGACTTTTTCTTTAACATTTGCCAATAAAACATGTGAGGAATGTTGGAGAAACTGGAATTCTCTCCTGAAACAGAGAAAATAGAAATTATTCAGAAACTGCTCCATTTCTTCCAACTACAGTCAGATCCATGAGTTTGAACCGTGACGGAAACTGTGCAACTGTGTCTTTAACTGATCACAGTGGATCTGAAATGAAGCAATTAAATCCATCTGTCCATCCATCCATCCATCCATCCATCCATCCATCCATCCGTCTGTCCGTCCGTCCGTCCGTCCGTCCGTCCGTCCGTCCATCCATCCATCCATCCATCCATCCATCCATCCATCCATCCA
>JAPTYQ010000003.1:29781914-29795493 GCA_029814465.1 Ostorhinchus cyanosoma
AACAACAAAAATAGCTCATAGTAGTTTAATTTCAGAGCTGATATTTATCCATTTTCCATGTTTTCTTGATAATAACCCAAATCTCTTCAGTTCTTACATCAATATCTATGTCATTGTACCGACAAAGACAGTGCTTTTATTCATTCCACGTTTTCTTTTCTGCATGTTTTAGTCACATGATCCACACAGGAGTTAGGACTGGATGGCATTTTTTTTTTTTCCCGCGACAATATATTGAGTCATGAGTACGTTTATTATGAATTTTCAGTGAGAAAAACACCAAAGGTTAAAAATAGAGGCTTCAGTCTTTTCAGATACTAGTTCCAAACATGACAAACATGGAGGTCACGTGTCACTTAGATGATGAATAAAGCATAAATCACACACTGTTTCATCTGTCCCTTCAGGCTCATGGTTCAAATAATGCGTCTTTTTCAGTACTTTTCACTGCTCATTACTAATGAGCTCGCGGACAGATTTAGACAGAGTTACGTTTCTCTGGCTGCGATCAGGTTTTATGCTAAGCTAACAAAGCAACGACAGACAGAGGGCGCTGTGGATCCAACTCCAGGAGTCCGGTCGACCTTGTTCGCAGCAGATATTTGAACTTGTTAAGGCAGAAAACACACAGGTATAATTAGTATCATAAAATATAACTGCACTCATTTAGGTTTATTAGTTTTAATCAGGTTGGTTCAATAAAATGATGTCCTGGAGCAACTTAACGGCACCGAGCTGTTGGTAATGTTCTCAGAAACACCTGTGCTCTACTTGCTTTTACAAGATAAAATGTTTCATGTGAGAAGGGGTTTTTGTGTCGGGTGCACTCAAATAACCCCAAACAAAAAGCATGTAATTAGCATTGATTGCAACGGTGTTAAATTGTTTGAGTTGAATAAATTGGTTGCAAGTTGAGTTGGATGATATATTGAGGAATGAAGATGGTTCCCTTGGAGACCACACAGTTGGATCGCCTTTACCTTTGGTTGCAGGATTTGTTTCTGTGGCTTTGTTCATGCTATGCACTGCTTATTCAATGTCACAATAAATGTCACAGCATTTATATCCGTCTAGTGTTGGATCAATATTTCACCATGATCTTGTATTGATGATGGAGGGTCAGACTGTTTGTGTAAAGTCTCTCTGCAGATCCAGGATTCCGTGGAGCAGGACTGTGCAATATTCAGAATTTAATTTAATTCAATAAATGAATCTGAATTTGAGTGGAACTGAATTAATTGCACTTCAGAGAAATGTATTGTTATCACATATCAGTGTGAATGTGATACTTTTAGCATTCAGACACTAATCCAATCCAATACATTTTGTTTATGTAGCACATTTAAACAACAAGAGCATTTCCAAAGTGATGCACAATAAATACATAAAATACATAAAACTACAACAATGCTAAAAAATAAATAAATAAACTAAAGCATGCATCCCCTTAATGTTAGATAAGCAGCAATATCTTCATTTCAAAGTAATCAAATGAAATTATCATTTATTAAAGTACTTTACAGGGTAACGTTGTGTCTATTTACCATAATAAAGTATCCTGTACGTAAACTCCATACAATAATATCTGTTTGAAATTCATGTGTTAATCATGTGTAATATATACTGTAAAGCTTCATTTTTAAGCACATTTTTAAAACTCTTTATCATGAATTTCTTTGAATTTCATAGAATTCCAGTTCGCGTCCTGTCAATGTTTTTATAGACATGTAAAATTGTGCCCATTATAAATAAATGAGACCAAAAAAAAAAAAAAGATTAAAAAAATTAATTAAAAAATTTGACTTTGACCTACTTTTCCCCAAAATGTAACCACATCTATTCTGGATCACTGGCAATCTATAAACCCACTTTCATTATTTATAGGTTATTATGATCATATTTTACTGGTCTGACAAAACTGAGATCTAATTGTTCTGTATGTGGAACCTGAATTAGAATGATTTTTACACCATTGATTGTCAAATATCTTCAGTGTAATTCATCCTAGGGGCCAGATTGGACCCTTAAACGGACCGGATTTGGCCCCCGGGCCTTATGTTTGACACCTGTGTCATAGAACATGACATGAACTGAAACCAGTGGCTTCATTACAGCCTCAAGAGTCAAACAACTGGCTTTAATAGTTTAAATCCTGAACCCACATCAGCGTTCAGAAACAGCATTATGTGGCGTAGTAAACATTTTCTCGGTGAAGGGATTAAAATACTAAGATGGCTTTTTTTTTTTTTTTTTTCAGTTTTGTCTTATTCTGTGAGACAAATCTCTTCAGTGTGACACCCGAGTAAATCTCATTTAACCACGGTAAAAGTATCACACAGTAATTGGATACAGTATAGTGGGAAAGCAACAGTGTTGTGTGGAAATAATGGGAGATTTTAACCTGTGCATGAATAACACATTATCAGAAATTGTTTGAATGAGGTATAAACAGTTTATTAGTTTAGTTTAACTTGTGAAATTAAGTTAAAAAAAAAAAAGGCTTTTGCAGGATTATAATGCATTTCATTCCATCAAAACTAACAAAACAAATAAACCTGAAACGTGTCATTATTCATCTATGCAAACTATGGATACATATAATCTAAGCATATTCACTGGGTTTGTTTTTTTTTTTTTTGCATTTTTTCAATATTATTGTAGTAATTGGAGTAAAATCCAGGACTTTAATATGCAAATCTTGTATGCAGAGTTCTTAGATTTGAGTTTAGACAATGAAAAGCAGGTTGATTAGATAGTATCATGTTTGGTAAATATCCAGTGTGTAAGATTTGGGTGGATTTAGGACAATAAATGTGATAAAATAATCACGGCATAAAGTCGGGCACATCGCTCTGCCAGGTTTCTCTAGAAGAACAGAATGGATTTTATTTTTTCTCTGTTCTCTTGGAAGGAATTGATGGATATTATTTTTTTTACCTTAAATATCTGAAAATTCTCAATTAATTAAATAATAAAAAGACAAACCAAAGGGACTTTCAAGGCTTTTGCCATCCAGTTGGCTGTAATATGCAACTTCACCACTAGATGTCCTTTAATAATAATCATTGCATTTCAAAATAAAACTAAAATATTTCTAAATACAATGCTGTGCCAACATTCACTTTATTAAAGTAACAATGTAATGACTATACATATGCATTTCTCAGTCTTTGTATTAAAACCAAAGTGGTCATATTTAGTGTGTGCATTTAACATGTTTTTTACCCTTTTGTTCAGACAATATGAGATTTATTACATTTATTCTCTAATGTTTTTTTTTTTTTTTTACCAGGTTTCATTCAACACATGTCAGATGTTTCTAACTGTTTGTGTTGCTTCTTGTCATGGGGTCAGAGGTCACATTATATATTTTATTAACCATTTGGTTATGTTTTTTTGTGTTTCTTTAAGGTTGTGCACATATTTCCTGTATTTTTTTTAATTAATTAATTAATTTTGTATCTGAAGAAAAGAGAATAAGACATAAATATACATACTCACTTCAACTTTTGCAGAAACAACAAAGCTAAAGGCGGACTAACACTTCTGTACTTCGTAAGTTGTTTTAAATTGCGCTTTTAAATTTGTTGCTTCCAGTTCCTAAACCTAAGCCAAGTGAAATGTATAATATGAACAAAATGAAAAATCCCATTGATATACGTACAAATAAATATAGATGTAAATCTTTTGAGGATGTATCCATGGTTTGCAGAAATATACTATAGCAAATGTTTTATTTCTATGGCATGTGGTGTAGTTGTACACAGCTGATGATGCAATAATTAAAAATAAAAAGAAGATCAATGAGACGAGGAGGAAAGAGTAAAACTTTAACCCATAAAAACCCAAACATTTAATGGTGACCAAAACCATCTACTGATATAAACTATTTAATACCTGTTGATCCATTAATTCTATCAATACATGTAAATAATTGGTGTTAAATGCAGTTTGTCGTCTTTTCATGGTCATCAGATATGACCCATTTGGACGTGCAGAGGCTCGGTAGTTACCATGGAAACACCGTCATCTTCTACAGCATTGATTCACCAGTAAAACCAATGACATTGAATGGACACACTGGGTTTATGTTCAGTTAATGACACAGTTTACTGAAAAGGTGGGTTTGTTTTTCTTCAGTTTTCTCTATTGAGATATAATAACCTTGGATTTACTCTGAGTTTTCATGAACATTGAATTTAACCCATAAGGACCCAGTGTGACTTTTGTGTCAGTTTGCAAGTGAACTTTCCTCTCTATTCAACTCTCCCTAAGTGATTTATAACCATCTATTAGACTATTATCCTCTGAATTACATTTTTTTTCCAGTGAAAATCATCTGTTTTCCAGTGTTTAACTGACTGATCATGAAGATGTTCATAAAAGCTCAGAGTAAAGTCGAAGGCTATTGTATCAAAAACAGAAAAAACTGAAGAAAAGGTGAATTTTTCGGTAAAATATATCATTAACTGAGCATAAAACAACTGTTACCATCCACTGTCATTGATCCAACTCTGTGGCTTTTATCGGTGAATCAATGCTGTAGAAGATGACGGTGTTTCCACGTTCGCTACGGAGCCTCTGAACGTCCAAATGGGTCATATCTGATGACCATGAAAAGACGACAAACTGCATTTTACACTAATTATTTACATGAAGTGATAGGATTAAATGGATCAATCAACAGTTTAGATCAATAGATGCTTTTAGTCAACAGTGAATGTTTGGGTTTTTATGGGTTAAATCAAAAAATACATGATTTACAGTGAAAAAAAATGTAAAATACAGGGGATAATATTTCAATATATGGTGATAAATCCTTTAATAAAGGTTAGATATGAAGAAACTTTCATTTGGGAACTGACACAAAAGTAACACTGAGCCTTAGAAATGAAACCAGCCAATATTCCCTAAAACTGACATTTATAATTGCTTTCAGAAAGTCTCAGTCTTTATAAATGACAGTGATTAGTCTAATTATTCAACCAGACAGACTTTCACAACCTGGCATCCCAAAATCAGCTCAAATAAATTGCATAAAACAGCATCTGGGCTTTAAATCATTCATAAATACTTGAATGGGCTTTTAGTTACAGCTTAAAATCAGAGTCTTTTTTTTTTTTTTTTAAGTGGTAGGCTGTGATCATTTCAAACATCTTTGGTCACTTTCCCTCAGATGTGTTTCATCTTATTAGTGTGCATGTGCTGGAGAGCAGAAGTTGGCTCAGTATAATAAGCATATAAGGCGGTGAGCTGGAGCCCAGTCCGTGGGAGGGGTCTGCCAAACCTTTTCCCTCTAATTGACCAGGGAGCAGAAGCAGCCGGGGATGCGAGCAGCCACAGACGGAGACAGAGGTACTCAGCAAACCGCATTCTGTTGCTTAATAACCGATGATTGAAACTCATTAGGTGGAATTAGATTTGTTAGCGTGTCGCATGTCTGGTAAGTGTTTGGAAAGCAATCTAGGCTCCAAGAAAGGACCGAAAATAAAGTACGCTGTGTTGGATTTTTTTTTTTTTTTTTTTTTTTACATTATGACATTATATTTGGAATTCAGTAGAGACTTGCTTTAGCTGTTTCTGAAAATGCTTGCGCTGCAGGAGATGCAATGGATAGATTTCTTTTTTGCCACTTCAGTGCCTGGCAGCGACAAAAAAAAAAAAAAAAGCACGCAGTGAATTAAAGTTACTGTCGCAATACAAAAAAAAAAAAACGCAGAAATTCCAGCGAGTTTTTAACATCTTTTGCTTTCCATAACAGAGACGTGCGGACGTATGGGTTTAACCAGACGGAGAGTCCGGCCCGTGTTCCGATGGATGATCTGGAACTGTTTTACTTTGAGCAAACCGATCCGAAAGATGCCTCCCTGGGTGTCAAGGAGATCAGCTGCGGCGGCGGAAAGTCGCTCCATCCCGGTGGAGGAGGAGGAGGAGGAAGGGGTTCAGCACCATGGACAGCGCACCGGCCCACAGAGACGTCTTTCACATCCAAAGCCCGAGATGAAGATGAGGATGATGATGTTGGATTGATAGAAACAAGTCCACAAACCTGCAGATTGACTCAGAGCTCCTCTAGTGAACTGTACGAGGAGGAGGGGGAGGTGGAGGAGGAGGAGGAGGAGGAAGAAGAGGAGGAGGACATCCCGGAACTTTACTTACTGTCCGATGATGACCTCTCCTCCGACGGCTCCGGGAAGTCTGTGGATTATGGCTTCATCATCGCAGTCACTTGCTTGGTCACGGGCATTTCTTTAGTCGCCATCTCCTACACGATCCCCCGGGATGTGAGAGTGGATCCGGACAGTGTCTCAGCACGAGAAATGGAGAGGCTGGAGAGGGAGAAAGCCCGCGTGGGAGCCCATCTGGACCGGTGCGTCATAGCCGGACTGTGCCTGCTCACCCTGGGCGGCGTGCTCCTGTCCACGCTGCTCATGATCTCCATGTGGAAAGGGGAGATGATGAGGAGGAAAGCCTTTGCCTATTCTAAACACGCAGCAAAGTTATACGGCTCCATAAATTTGAAAGCAGACTCCAGCCCCACTCGGGAATCCCATTTGTCAGTGGCTGATGAGGATTTGGAAGTGCTCAGCTGATTTATGGACAGGACTGGCCCAAAGACTCGGAAAGTGCTTACAAAATCCTCCCAGTGCTGTCCTTTAATCGGGGATGTAGAGTTGGGCTTAATGCCTGCTTTTTTTTTTTCCTTAAAGCTGAGGCTACTTTTTTTTTTGATTGAAATGGACCTTTTTAAGTTCAGAGCTGGACTTTTATGATAAGGATTAGAAAGTTCACAGAGTTCAATGGATGCAGTAGGTTGTACAGCTCTGGGGAGAAAGTAAGAGAACACAGGTCGTGAGTATAGATCCAGATGAAATATTGTGATTTAAAGCATGTATTTGCATTGAAAGTGAACAGATACAGTCCATAATAACACCAGCCATACTGTCAATGTTGTGCTGTTTCATAGATTCGATAAAGACACAATAATGAAGCTTTTAAAAATGTTAAACCAGCTCTTTCTTGGCTTCCTTGACAAACTCAGTATGTGCCAAATAGTTTTTCTAATCTTCAGTGTCAGTATAAACCCACACTTTCAGTTATTTTTCATTTTCACTACAGATATGATCATCATCCTGTTGGAGGTCTTTGTTTTTGGTTCGGTTTGTTTGTTAACACTCTAGCAGCAGAACTATTAGTTGAATTCATACCAAACTGGGTTTATATATTGCCAGTCACTCAAACTAGATCGGATTACATTTTGGGAACAGTAGGTCAAAGTTCAAATTTTTAATTCATTTTTAAAATCTTTTTTTCTCCCCATTTGCTTATAATGGCTGAAATTGCAAATGTCTATAAAAAACATCAATTTTGTTTCAATTTACTTGCACATATATAAAGGCAATTGAAATGCTGACATCAGAACATGCATAGACATAATGACATCAGCTGGATCGATGCCCAAATAAGGTACAATACACATGAGGGGCGGGGTTTGTTGTGCCTGGCACCACTTGTTCATTTTTTATTTTTTATTTTAAATGGGTCCAAATAACCATTTCTTAGTATTGGGAATGCTGGTTAACTTGCTACAACTCTGAATACGACTAAAATCCACTATTTCCAGGCTTCAAAAACAGCCAGTCTATATTTGTTTGCATTCTCAGACAGCGTTCAGAGATCATTTTTGTTGGAATAATTCTGATATTGCTCCTCATTAAGCTTTCATATTTCTCTTAACGCTACTCTTTTGCACAAAATCCAAGCATTCTGGCTCTGTTTGATAGTTTGCAATCATTCACCATCCTTTTTTTTTTTTTTTTTAATCATAGACGGTTTAAATAGAGTCCAGTTCTGGAAGTTTGTCGTTTCTCTTACTTTTTCCTTCAGAGCTGTACTTTATATTACGTTTTAAACTGGTGTATTCCTTGTGTTGATCTCTGACCCATGTTTTATGTTTGCAGCTGCATCATAGTTTCCGACGGTGCCGCAACTTCAGTGAATAGTGCAAACTTATATGTTAAAGGCCTGTGTGCTGTAGCTGCAAGAGAAACCAGCAGTGGTGTCTTTGTAAAGGTCTTTTGGACTCCTGCCTTTCAGTATCCACTATAACACTTCGTTGAATTAAAGGATATGTGCAGATTTGGCTTTAAAAAAAAAAAAAAAAAGCAAACAAAAAAACAAACAAACCCTGCATGAGTGTGTTGAACTCCAAAGAAATTCTGTTACATATTATTCTTACGTGCTGAAGTGAAGCTCGTATTTGCACGTATTTGCTGAAACGTAAAGTAAATAGTAATACCACAGGAGGAGTAATTAGATTTTGTGGTTGAGCACAAACATCAGGGATGCTCACTTTACACCAAATACACTCGAGGTTTGACTGCAGATGTTCGAGTGAGACAGAAAAGAGACTGAACAGACCCCTGGGGGAAAGCTCTCCTGGTAATTGGTGTTACTTAATTGCTCATGGGAGGGCTACGAATCTGTGAAAAAAACAAAAAAAAAAAGAAAAAAAAAGCCTTTTAACAACTGCCTCAATCAAGACCATTTCACTTGCTTATCAAAGAGAAAACCCATTACAGATGCAACGTTTGAGTGAAATATTTCATTGTATTGGAGGAGAAGGACGTAATGGATTGCCTTCTTGTGACGGAAGATGCTGTGAATGAACAATCGTGTAACGCTGTGCTGTTCAGCCTCTGTGTTCGGAAGTGCTTACGGCCGGCAGGATCACATTATCCTCCACGCGACCTTCCCTCGCTCTCTCATCATTAATGTAATTAAATAGGCTGAATCATCTGACCCCTTTATTAAATATTAACTCGATTTCTAACGCTAATCCCTCCTCGATTGGTTTTCTAAAATAATATCATGTTTGGGTTTCACAGGTGTCTCGTGTCCTCCTTGACCGTCTGAAAGGAAAACTCCCTTCTCAGATGACTTGTTTTGTGATGAAGTGTGGAGAATTTCCCTCTCCTCTTCGTGCTGACTCATCTGCTGGGGATTTTACCTATCAGGGAACAGCTGTGGGCTCCATGTATTATATGTATACGCGGGATTGCTGAGTAGTGTTTGGTTGTGTAAAAGCAGGGGAATGAATGAGAATGGGAGACTCTGGGCTTCCGACATAAAACACACAGACAGTCTGCGTCTTTCATCAAGGACTGACCTTAAAATTTGACATTTACTGCTGAGCTGTTAAGATTTTTCTGTAACCATGCTGTTTTGTGTTGGGTTTTTTTTGTTTGTTTGTTTCATTTTGCTTTTTTTTTGTTGGTTTGTTTTTTAATCAAACCTTACATCTTTTACACTGGTGGCAGTTAAAGCCAGAAAATGGTCCCTGAAATAAAAGAATGACCTTTTTTTTTTTTTTTTTTTTCCAAAGCATGAAGTACTTTCAGGAGTGTTTTGTCCTTCTCTTTTAAAGCACCTGAAAACCACTTGACGACGGGTTGGTGTAAAAAATGTAATGTTTGTAAAATCAACTGAATCGTGTTAAGTGATGCCAAAAATGAAAGCGGCACCTATTTATGAAATGAAAACTTTGGTTGTTTTTCTAAATCCAAGTAGATTAAAAGTCATAATTGAAAATGTATATGAAACAATGAACACATTTGTATCAGTTGCTAAGATACATCTGTAATGATATGAGCTGCAATTTAACAGTTTTACAGGATTAAGGACAATTATTCGTATATTTAGTTGATATAAATATCAATCTCTGCTCTTTGTGGATAACGTTGCAGGAGGTCTTCCATCTGAGGTCATTGATCCTTCAGCTGGAGCAGATTCTATCCTCAGTAGAGAGTTTGTTTCTTTATTTTGTTCATAAATGATGAGAAAAGGAATTGTGAGATTGATCTTTGTAGATATGACCTCTGCAATGATGTGGTCTCTGTGGAAAAGACCTTAAAGCCATAAAGCAAAGTGTTGAATTCACCAGCTGGTCTACGCGCCTATCTTCACTTATGCAATGAACTCTGGGTAATTTCAGAAGCCTGGGAGGACTTCAGAGGAGACTCGCTGTAAGGGGCTAAGGAGGTTCCAGCAGCAGATAAGGAGGTCCGCCTCAGGGGGTCTCTCTCTTTGGCCCGGGGCTGACCCTGAAGGGGTTATATCTCCAGCCTCGGAGCAGCTGCGGTTCCCTCAGGGGAGCTGGAGGAGGTTTCTGGAGGCCTGGGTCTCTCTGGAAACTTGAAAAGATTTAAGGAGTTAATGGGTTCACTTAGTTTTTGGTGTTAGTTCAGTTTTAGTCGGTGCATAGTTTCATTTTAATCTTGAGAGTTGACTAGTTTAGGTTTTATTTAGTTAGAGTTTTTCTGGTGTTCTTATGGAGGCCTGGATTAAGGGTAAAATGGAGGATTATCAGCTACGATTTACAAAAGCATTTCTGTGAGAAGCCATTTTATTCCTGTGCACAATTCACCATTAACACTGGGATGAAACAAGACAAGGATGCTTGTAGTTCTTTTTTTTTTTTTTTTTTTTAATATGTGTTGCAATGATATAATTCATTTTTAAAAAATCATTTCTTCACTGCCATTTTTAGTTTAATCCTTCGTAGATCAAATACCAGCCTATTAACTTTAACCCTGGCTGGTGTTCCTTTATTTATTAAGTCATATATGAAGAAACAAGTGTCTATATTTTACAGTATTCATGCAGTTTATAATGAAATAATGGTTTATATCACAGTTTGTGGCCTCATTTTTATTATAACCATTAGCTATTATTTTAATTGTGTCTAAACAGATATGTATGTCATCTTATAAAGACTTTATTTTTTTTGCAAAACGCTTACTGTAGTGTAAGCAACAAGATTATAGCTTAATTTCCTTTTATGCTCAAGTTTTAGAATCCTTGTGCTGTGGAGGCTGACTGGATGCATGCAGTGCAATCAGCAACAGTCATTAATAGTAATTAGTTATCTGTGATGACTGCGCTTTTCCATTAATGATGACTCAACTCAGCCTCACGTCCTAAACAGAGCTTCACAAGACATAAAAATACCACAAAACAATATGTTAGTGATAAAAACGACTACAGATCGAATGCTAAACTTACTCTTCAGTCTAAACATGTATGCCGTGGCTACTCTTAGCCACTATGGTGAAAAATGTGTGGGCGTGGTGTTGATTGACAGTTTGGTTCCCGTGGTAACGATGGGAGTGGAAGAGGAGGGTTGAAGTGTTTTGTTTCTTTCTTCAGGCACGTTATCACTGATGTAAAGGGGCTGGGACACTGCAGCCACTTTAATTGGTGTCTGTGTTTGTTTTGCTAGGGGACTCCCCAGACACAAAATCAAACCTGTAATAAAAAACGACACATACATGCACAGACACAAGTCCTACACGCTAATACTCACTGACAGACGGAGGGACACATGCACAAACATTCGCTCAGCTGGCACACTCACACTCGTAGCCCCTCCTCTTCCCCCTCGCCCATGAATGGAGTTAGTCAGAGTAATCATTCAGGGCAGCTGGCAGCAGGAAATGGAATTGAATTGCTGAAGGGGTCACTCGGGGTCAAGAGCCCGGGTGTGGTTGTGGACACTGGGGACTGGGAAGGAGAAAAGCCATTGCGGTGGTGCTTTACATCAGCGTCTGGCAGCCACTTATCATCAGCTGTCATAACCACTCATCACACTGAGTGACAGAGCACAAAATGCACTGCACTGCTCAGGAAAGCCTCTCTGCAAATCACACCATCTTCCATCCTCGGCTGCTTTATTTTGATAAATTAGAAGCAGGATCATGTCTCCAGGTTTGAAATGCCTCCCTTGAACTATTGCCTTAAGTTAATGACTTATTCAATAATGATTCTCGTTATTCTGATTGTTGCATAGCAACGGCAGGCAGAACCAGTCACCGCTCTGAGAAAGAAGGGACTGAGCTCAGAAGAAAGCGAAAGAGGAGACATAGAGGAACAAGTTAGAAATAAAATCACCCTCCACACCATTTATCAGCTTTATTCATTCAGCTCAGAGGTTTTAAAACCCAAATCCAGCACAAACTGACATCCCCCCCTTTCAAACTGTCTTTCAGGGGGTTTTCAGAGCTGAAAGCCGTTGAGGCGGATATACCTGTAGGCTGCATCTTAACTTGGCACTCTGGGGGGAGAGAAAAGTCAACTATCTGGAGGTATTTGCCAATCAATGCAGTTAATCATCTTTGTTGAACTCACTACAACCTCTTAACTCAGAGTGTAGCACAGAGGGGATGTAAAGTGTACAAGTGAGGGAGAGAAACCACATATATAGAGTTATTTAGAAACTCTATTTACTCTTCTAGTTTAACTGTCTTTGTAGAGTTGCATTATTGAATTCCACCTTTGCGTTTTACCCATTCTAATAAATACAGTACTTAGCAATAGCAATTAAGACATTAGGAGCCAGTGAGCTGCTACTTAAGGCGTTTAAGGACCAACTGCAGAAATTCAACAGTACCTCCAGTAATACTTTAGTCAAGGCACTGACAGGAGAATTAACCACTCTACATTTGGTTTTTGGTGATAGGGGAAACTGAAGGACCTACATAGCCTTCAATTGTCTATGTGTGAAATGGGTTTTCACAAATAAATCACATCAATACATTAAGAAAATACATTTAATACAATAATCAAATAAAAAAAAAGGACAAATATTCATGTATTAAGTGGTCAGCATACCCAACTTGAAAATCATTCCTACACAAACACTATTTTGAACCCCCCCCCCCCAGGCTTCATCCGTTTGGTTTCTCCCAGAGCTTTAAAGGGACATTTCTCCACCTTTGGGACTCTTTTGAGTGGAACACCTGTGAGACAAGGTAACTTTCTCCACTCTGATCTGCACCATTTGTTGTTCAGTCAAACCATTAACCTCCGACTACACGTTAACTTTCTTCACCTTCCTTTCAGGGCTATTAGTGAGAAATTAATTAGACAAAAAAAAAAAAAAAAGGTAAAGATAGACCACCAGAAAACTGAAACGGCTGAATATGTTGCGTAGAGTACTGTGCTAAAGTCATAAGATACATTTGGCTTTGTGGTTTTTTGCAGGATTGAAGTGAGGAAACATTTATTTCTTATTCTCTTTTCTTCAGATGCAAGAAGAAAATACAGGAAATATGTGCACAGCCTTAAAAGAAACGCAAAAAAACTGAAGTAAATGGTTTGTAAAGGCTAAAGTCACTATTGAGTGTGACCCCTGACCCCATGATGAGAAGGAACACAAACAGAATGAGTTGAATAAAACCTGAGATAAAATATCAGAAAATTAAAGCAATTAATGCCATATTGTTAGCGCAAAAAAGGGTTAGACACATTAAATGCAAAGAGATGTCACACTATAAACACTTTGGTTTATAGAAGCTGTTTTATTCCCTCAAACTTGTTTTTACTGCTGTACATACTTCACATATATCTAGATTGGATCTTAATACAGACTGAAAAGCAAATGTGTGGTCATTATAACTCCACTAAATCAACAAACTTCATGCTCGACTTGGACTTTTGCACAACGCTGTATGTATTCATACTCTGAAAATAAAAATGAACCCAAACTGCATTGTGTCATATACAGAGATGTCCTCACACC
>JAPTYQ010000003.1:29990520-30012132 GCA_029814465.1 Ostorhinchus cyanosoma
CTCCACAGGTCCATCTTTAACACTATTTCTGAGTAATGACACCAGAAAGGTCATTTTGAGCGCTGGCCCTTTAAATGTATGAGCCACTTTAGGCCCCGCCCCCTCCAGGTTTTGGCTCTTGTTCTGCTCTGTCCCGTTCAACTGACAACTAAACATTTTAGGTAATCGGCTTGAAATTTTTACATATTTAAAATTTTTACTACAACCGCTGCTGCCGACAAACAATTATGTCGTACTCGGAGAAATATTCGTCCGAAGTCTTGACCTTATACGTGCAAAATTCATGACGTAACTACTTATAGACGCAACAAATTAAGCATGAATTAAAACTGGTTGTAGAAATCTATTAGATTTTTGCAGGAATGAATATAAAGATAACTTTGCAGCAACTGGAGGGTTCAAATTCAAGGTTCACAAACACACAAATAAATGAACCGAAGACTAATAAAAGTGGGTTTAGGAAAATATGACGTATTTAAACAGCACTTTTTGTTGTTTTTGTTGTTGTTTTTAAGGTAAAAGGAAAAACTCTAAATGTTGCGTGCAGTCATCATCATCTGTTTTGCTTTCCAAACATCTTCATCTTGGCATATGTTAGTCATCACAAGTATAACAATGGTGAAGTTCCTGTGGGCTCCCCTGGTGCCGTTCACATTTTACTAATACACAGGTGACTGGTTAAAACTGAAAAAGAAAGAATAAAAAAAAAAAAAAGAAAAAAAAAACACTTTCTGAAGAGGCTGAGGGTGGAGGTCCAGTTTCCATTCAGGCTCTGAGTCACTTCATGCCCACATTTACTCTGAGCTCCGGGGTTTCCCTTCTGAGGGGAAAATAGCAGAAGGAAGAAATGCCTTCTTTTTTCCCTCCTCCACCCTTTCCTGCTAAAAAAAAAAAAAACAAAAAAAACGCCTGTAAGTGAAATTATAAGTTCTGCTGTGACTCATCATCAGCACTGAAATAGTACACTGGTAAAAAAAAAAGACTCACTTGTTCCAGTAAGAGCCATGAAATTGTACAGATCCCACAGCGCACACTTTATATAATGCATTATTTGCACTTTATTTTTCTCTCTCTCTTTTTTTTTATTTATTTATTTAATATTTATTTAACCAGCTCATTGTGTTCTGACCAAGACAACAGCAGCAGAAGTGACACAAAATAGAAATCCCAGTCATACATTCACACTAAAAATACAATAAAAGTCAGCTCCAAAACACTAAACTAAGAACATTCATATAAAACACCGACGGAAATATAAAAGAATCATTTTATTTTCTTTTGTTTTTGCATCAGAAGGATAAAACAAAGAGAATCAGCGTCTTAAAGGTTTCCTGTGATTGTTGTAACTCTTTAAATCTGTGCCTAGTTTTTTTTTTTTTTTTTGCAGAGCGATCCCACCCATCACGCAGAATAAAATAAACACCCCACACTTCTCCCAGGTACCATTTGTACCTGTGATTATAGACGACAGACGCTGCAACTATGGCTGATGGATGACTGTAAAATAAGCACATCCAACCATTAACACTGATGTTAATTACTTCAGTGTGCACACGTTCAACGCCACATTTATTAAGTGAATCTGTGCTAATTAAACATTCAGTCAAAAAAACGATTAGATCATCAAAAGTTCATATCAAAGATGTTTTACACTAATTATTTACATGTATTGATAGGATTAATGAACAAACAAGTACTAAATAGTTTATATCTGTGGATGTTTGGGTCTTTATGGGTTAATTTACTTTTTTTTTTTTATTATTTGATTTAATTTACTTTTAAATGATACAAATGAAACAGCCAGAATGAAAGTATTGCATTAGTAATGACAATATGAATTTTATATTTCAGTCAATCCGATCCACTTATATAGCACATTTAAACAACAAGAGTGTTTCCAAAGTGCTGCACAATAAATGCATAAAATACATAAAACTACAACTATGCTAAAAAATAAATAAATACAAAATAAATTCAAATAGTTAAAAGAAATAAGATCAATACAAATGAATTAAAGAAAGAAAGAAATATTTCTGCTAATTATCCCCATTTGCAGGTAAACAAAGACTAAAACTTAATTTTTTTGTATCTTGATAGAAACACCTACAATATATGATTAGGACCCACATAAAAAATAAAAATTAAAAAAAGCGGTGATTACATATTCATGATATAAGGTATTAATTTTAGTTCACACATTTATACTAGATATGAAGAAAATATTAAAAATATATATATATATGTAGCAGTGTAGGTAGAAACATTACATTACTAATAAATAATATGAAAACACTGAAATATCATAGATTTTGTGTTTTATGTGGATTTATGTCAAATATTTTTGGATAATATCTTCAGATCTCAGTCCAACTAAGTCACTTTAGTTTTTCCAGGCTTTAAAATGAACAAAAAACTGAAGAAAACATGGGTGGTCGAATCATTTTTGACTGGAAAATATAGTGTATTTTCTCTTTTCTTTCATAAGTTTAGTAAGTATTTTTTTTTTTTTTTGGATGGAGGTTTTTGTGACTCACTGTTTAGTCTTGCAGCTCTTATAAAAAAAAAAGGAATTTGCCTGTGGAGGTTCTGTCCAACATTCATGTGCAGCTGCCAAAGCATTTAATGAAAATTAGACTTTGGACGTCTTACTATTTGTGAAAGTATTGAGTCTAAGACGTTTTTCTATGTTGCGCTCATTTAATCACCAAAAAAGCGCTTGTGTGTTTCTCTCCAAAACAGTGAGTTTAATGGATTTCATGTGCCCTTTAAGTAAAAGTGATGGTTGTTATTTGAGGTTTGAAATGTGACTCATCTCAATCTGGAAGAAATCAGCAAGTTCGCTGGAAAAAGTTTTCCAGTCCTTCAAGAAACATGTCAGAAGATTTGAAATGTTCAGTAACTTTAGACCCTTTAATGCTATCAAAGCCTTCAAATAATTCAAGTAAAATACAGTTTGCCGTCGTTTCACAGTCATCGGATTTTCATTTAGACGTTCAGAGGCTCCGTTGTTACCGTGGAAACACCGTCATCTTCTACAACGTTGATTCATCCATAAAATCCGTGAAGTTGGATCAATGATAGTGGATGGAGACACTTATTTAATGATAGATTGTATTGTTTTCTCTGTTTTTGATATAATATCCCTCAAATGTAATCTCACTACGATGATTAAAGTACACAATCAGTAAATTAAATATAGGAAAATACCTGATTTTTATGGAAAAAATGCAACATACAGAGGATAATATTATGAAAAATAGTGATAATTCATCAATGAAAGGTTAAATAGAGAGAAAAAAATTCATTTGGGAATTGACAAAAAGTATCTCTGGGTCTTTATTGGATTAAAAATATAGAATAGAAGAGAACTGTACTTTAAAATGTGCAAATGTAACCGGGTAAACAACAGAAACGTACATGTACCGGTGAAAAAAAGTCTACGGAGACGTTCCAGTGGTGGAAAAAAGTTTTTACATAATACATTTACATATTTTTACACTGCATAATTAACACTCCTAAATGTACTCTGTATGCATGAAAAGGTTAATACAGTATATTACAAATGCATGGGGCGTCCAAAAGCTTGTTTCCGTCGCTGTATGAGACGGTTTGTAAATTCATTTCAAAAACACGCAGCTTTTGTTAAACGTTCGCTCGGTTCTGACTCGCCGCCGCCGCCGTTGCACTTCTTCTATCCAGATCTCCGACATTCAGGTGAACGGCCAGTCCGACGACATGACGGCCAAGGAGAAGCTGCTGCTGTGGTCTCAGCGGATGGTGGAGGGATACCAAGGCCTGCGCTGCGACAACTTCACCACCAACTGGAGGGACGGCCGGCTCTTCAACGCCATCATCCACAAACACAGGTGAGCGCCGACGCCATCAGGTCTGAACGCACCACGGAAAGTTCCTCCAGGTGATGATCCGACACGTGATACGGATCAAAAGTCCATTGGTTCTTATGTAAGGGTGTTACACTGGTGCTTTTTTTTTTTTTTTTTTTTAATCATTGAGAAAAATGTAGTGTCTCAAAAACTTGTCTGAACTTGAGGTTTCGTGTCACCGCCGGGCATGACTCGTACAGGTCCGCTCCGTGACCTTTTGCATTTTTCCCGTTTTGTCTTTATTATTTATAGTAGTCGGTCACGTAGTCGAATGCCAAAGCGTATCTGAGCTTTACGGCGGCACGCACCCACGTCTTCTGAAGGCGAAGGCTTTTTTTTTTTTTTTTATTAGGCGTCGTAAATCAACGTCTGAACCCGACGTCAGCTCTGACCCTCATTCATCACATTTACAGTGTTGCTTTTAAACATCAATCTTTTAAAAGAAGTTGTTTAAGCAGCTGTGATGAGTTTTAATTCATGTAAGTGTGGTTATGTAATGATGGATATTATCACTGTACCAAAAAACATTAACTGTTTGTAGATAAGTTCGCCAAAAACTAGATTTATAGAAATGCATTCGCACCGTCTCCTCTAAAAGCACCTGAAACTATTTAAAAGCAGTAAATATAAGTGTGGATGAGTTTTACACTGAAAAAATGAAAAGTGTATTTTTCTCATTTCTAGTCCAAATATCTCATCACACTTAAAATAAGACAGAATCACCTAAAGAGGAAGTTTCCAGTGAGATTTAAGAAATTATTTTTAGACAATAGATCTGGAAAATCTTATTTCAAGAAATTTCACCAAGATAATTTTCACTTTTTTTCGATTGGCAGATTTTTGTTTTTTCTTTCTTTTTAGGTGATTATGTCTTACTTTTGTAACTAATTTTTCTTGAGTTGTAAAATGATGGAACAACTCAAATGAATTGAAATGGGATTTTATTATTTATGTCACCCTATTAACTGTGAGACAATTATTTATTTTTTCCAGATTAGGTTTATTTTTCTATAATCAGAGCACTTTTTTAGGGTTTTATTTTACTCACCTATGTCCACTATGTCTTCCATTGCTTTAGTAAAGTGTTTCTTTACATTCGTTATATATGTTGAATGTCTTGTAGTTGTTTTCCGTGGAGGCCTAAAGCAAATTTCCTTATATTTTCAGACAATAAACTCTTGAAATTTGGATATAGGATGATGACAGAAGTGTAGGGCTTGTGTTTTTGGGGTGTTTTACACTCTATTTATGCATTAAAAATAAAATAATATGAATATATTTTTCACTTAACATGTTATATATTGTATCTTTAGTCCAACTACACATATCACTGCACATTATGTGTATGTTTTCATCTTATTTTTACATTTTAATCATCATCAGATTTTAATTTTGCTTAATTCAAGCAAAACAAATCTGCCAATGGAACAAGTGAAAATTATCTTGGTAAGATTTCTTGAAATAAGATTTTCCAGATCTATTGTCTAAAAATCAGTTCTTATATCTCACTACAAAGTTCCTCTTTCGGTGATTCTGTCTTATTTTAAGTGTGATGAGATATTTGGACTAGAAATGAGAAAAAGACACTTGGTAAGAGTTAGATTTTTGCAGTGAAGGCACATGTAGATTTCCATGTTTTAAGTCAATAGATCTGAGATTGTAAAACGACAGTATATTTGAGAATTCGAGGCAGACCTGTAAGTGCTTTATACACAGAAAAGAAGATTTGCAGATGTATTCAGTAAACGGAGCAAAGGGGACGTGGTCTGAGTTTTTGTCTCGAGAACTCGGAGTGACTGCGTTCTGGGCACAACAAACTACAAACCACCGCCTTTAAAGCCTTCGGGAGTGAACGTTTAACACTGGAAACACATCATTTGGGTGGAGTGCCACTTGAAGTCAGTGTTTTCACAGACAAACAAGCCCTGCAGCGTCACACACACACACACAAAACACACACACACACAAAACACACAACACAGTAATAGCATGTAAAACCAGAGTTGGCATCATTCAACATGAGAAGAGAGAGAGGGTTTTCTTTGACGGTGTGGGTGTATCACACAAATTCTAGCCCTGGAGGTACGCGCTCTGGAGGCTCGGCAGGTCGAAGCAAAACACTGGTACGCGAACGTCTCTGCCATAGATTCTTTCTCGGTGGAGTTAGAGTCGGATGTGCAGAGACTGAACGGCTGCAAAGGAGGACGGAGTGAAGTGAAACCACAGCGATGATTGAAGAAGAGGATTTGGACTCGTGTGGACTTGGAACTAAATGAAACTCACATGTTAAGCTTTTTATTTTTTTAGTAACATTTTGCAGCTTTTTGCAAAATAAAAGCCAAAACCCCAGACTTTACTCATTTTGGATAACTTCATCACCGTTGACCCCTAACTCTTCCTAAAATGCTGAGTCTAAAGAAGAAGATCTCCAAGAGGCGTCTGAACAGCGCGTCCAGCAGCACGGCGGGCTCCGTCAGCGACCTGGAGGACCGGGTGGTGATGCTATGCGACGATATCCCCGCGGAGAGGTCGTTCGACTCGGGCCGGGGCTCCACCTGCACCAGGGCTCGGTCCAGTCGAGGGTCCCAGAGCGAAGAGCACGAAGGGGGATCGCCGCCTCAGATGGTCCGCCTGAGCAGAGACCGACCGTCCTACAGACAGGCCTGCTACGTAGACAGAGACGCGCCCAAAGGATACTACATCCAGAGAGTCGTACAAGTGTATGAAACTGTTACGGTGATATTTACGCTTCCGTTCTCTTACGTTAACCTGTAGCTTCGGTGTTTATGCACAGATGTTTCCTTCATCTCCAAACAGATGCTCGGCGCTTGTGCCTGCATGTTAACAGACCACATTGTTGGCACTCAAAGGGAATGCATCTGCCCTCTTTAGGAATAAAATGATCTGGGTATAATGTGAAGTTGTCAGGTAATGAGGATGCTTGTTTTTGCATGCCCCTTTAGTGTCAAGAGAGGTACGATCGCACTGCCTCCAGCAACACAAAGTATAAAATATGTAGCATAGGTTTTTTCAACTGTCAGTCATTGGCGTGGAATGATGCCTAGTGGGTAAAAAAAAAAAAAAAGCAAGGACTAAGGTCAAATAATGATTTACTACTGTATATCACTGACATGTTTAACTGTGGGGAATGATTTAGAAATATTTGACAGTAGATTCACTTTGAGGTTTTTCTTTTTTTTTTTTTTTTTTTTTTTCTGCAGGCCCACTTTGATTGACATGAATAAGGTGTACCGGCAGACCAACCAGGAGAATCTGGAGCAGGCCTTCAGCGTGGCAGAGCGGGAGCTGGGTGTCACCAGACTGCTGGACCCCGAGGGTGAGCGCATCACGCACACACACCTGGACACCTGCACGTTCTTCTATGCACATAAGTTAAGGTTAATATCAGAGTTGGAATAAGTGCAAATGGATTCAGGATCTGGAATGAAAGGATGCAGATTAACTCTGCTAGAGTGAACGGTGAAAGCATTTCAGCGAGTGTTGATTGACTGTATTTATTTAGTCAGAACAACAGAAATCCAAAGATGACACGCTGAAGGGAATGCACTTCAGCGAGGCCCCAAGATATTAACAAACAAGTGTTGCCGGGCACAACAAACCCCGCCCCTCGCAAACATTTTACCTGATTGGCCCTCTTATCACTGCAAAAAAACACATTTTTGGTGACCTTGACCTTGACCTTTGACCTACATTCACCAAAATTTAATGGGATCTATTCTGGACCACCTCACACCTTTTCTGAATATTTCACGGAAATTGCTCCAGTAGTTTCCACGTAAAGCTGACAAACAAACAAAAAAAAACAATATCCTAAAAAACATAAACGTAAAGATGCATCAGGAGTTCAACAGAAAACCTGCAAAATCCTGAAAAAATAAAAACACTTTATTGCGATTTAACCAGAGTTCCTGCAGATTTCTATTTAGAACTGAATTAAAGCTATAAAAATCCAGTGTTACTTTTGTGGCAGGTCCCACATGAATGTTTCTTTTTTTTTCTCAACTTATTTATCACCATTTATTTTAATATTATACTCTATGTTTTGCATTTTTAAGTAGAAGTCAGTTATTTTCCTATATTTAATTGACTGATCATGTAGATGTTCATAAAAACTCAGATTAAAGTTGTGGATTATTTTATAAGAAACAGAGAAAACTGAAGAAAAAGTGACTCTTTCAACAAAATCTATCATTAACTGAACCTAAACTTAGTGTTTCCATCCACTGTCATTGATCCAACTCCATCGGATTTTTCTGGTGAGTCAACGTTGTAGAAGATGACAGCGTTTCCACGGTAACAGAGCATGAAAAAATGACAAACTGTATTTTACACCAATTATTTACATGGATTGATAGAATTAATGAATCAACGGGTATTAAACATTTTAGATCAGTAGATATTTTGGTCGTAGATGTTGTCTTATAAATTATAAATACGATAAAAAAATGTAAGAGGAGTAAAATAAGAAAAAAGAAACTCCATATACATATAAATATATAAGGGCACAGTATCAACTAATATACAATTTACTGTATTTTTTCGGGGATAAAAATTAAAAAAATGTGTCTGAAAACTGAATTATTCTAACTTTATGGGCTACAGTGCATAAAACCGTGAAAAAAAACCCCATTGCAATCAAATTAAATTCACATCTACACATCATTAAATCAATCCAGAAGTCGTGCTCGGGCTTTATTTTCTTCATTTTGTTGTGTTTTCAGATGTGGATGTCCCCCACCCCGACGAAAAGTCCATCATCACATATGTCTCTTCTCTGTACGACGTCATGCCCAGGGTACCCGACGCTCAGGACGGCGTTAAGGCCAATGTAAGCCCCGCCCTCATCGTCGCTACACGGTTTTGTAAAAGCACCTTTGGAGAGTTTATCTAAAAAAAAAACGTTCCTCCCGTCCTTCAGGAGCTGGAGCTGCGTTGGCAGGAGTATTACGAGCTGGTCACCATGCTGCTGCAGTGGATCCGACACCACATCCTGGTCTTCGAGGAGAGGAAGTTCCCCACCAGCTACGAGGAGATCGAGGTCAGCGCTTCTGATGTTTGCGAACCGTGTATAAGTTAGAATAACGCAAACAACAACGACAAACGTGGTGTAAATTTGTGCTACGCAGGTTCTTTGGAGACAGTTTCTGAAGTTCAAGGAGACGGAGCTCCCTGCGAAAGAGGCCGACAAGAATCGATCCAAACACATCTTCAAGTCTTTCGAGGTCGGTACCAGACAGTCCTAGAGCGATTACCAAAACGGGTACCAAAACAAGCACAGTAAAAACACTAATAACTGACATAGAAACACAGATTATAGAAGCTATTTAAGGACTTTCAGTAAATAATGAACCACTTGTACTAAAAAAAATGTATGTTTAAAGGAGATTTATGTAGCACACTGTAAAAATCTACATCTTACCAAATGTTTTTGTCTCATTTCGAGTCCAAATATCTCATCGCACTTAAAATAAGAAAAAAATAATAATAATAAGACATAATCACCTGACAACATATTTTTGCTTGAATTAAACAAAAAAATCTGCCGATGGAACAAATGAAAATGATCTTAGTAAGATTTTTTTAAATAAGATTTTCCCGATCTATTGTCTAAAAATAAATTCTTATAACTCACTTAAAAGTTCCTCTTTAGGTGATTATGACTAATTTTAAGTGTGATGAGATACTTTGACTAAAAATCGGAAAAATACACTTGTTAAGTTTATATTTTTTCCAGTGTATAATATCCTTTTTCATTGTACAGGGTGCAGTCCAGGCAGGACACGTCAAAGTTCCGCCCGGTTACCATCCCTTTGACGTGGAGAAGGAATGGGGCCGTCTGCATGTGGCCATACTGGAGCGAGAGCGTCTCCTCAGGACAGAATTCGAGAGGTAAGTGGGCCAGACTCTAAATATCATCACATGCTTTTAAGTTGCCAAAGCAAACCCCAGAAATATGGGTTAAAAAAAAAAAAAAAAAGCCTCAAGGCATCGGAAAGAAAATCACGAATGAGTCATTACACAACAGTTTTCTGTGACTCATCTCCTAATGATAAAGTCCACTTCGGTCAGGAAACAAAACTGAGTTGGCTTTATTCAACTGGGAAACGAATATCATATTAGGGCAAACACATGACAACTCTGCCATCGCCACGGCAACCATCTCACTATATAATTGTGTATAAACTTATTTTTCTTAATCACAAGGCTCGTAGGGCGTAGCTTTTGGTTTTTACTTCTTGCAAAAGCTCCGCGGGTAGTTTTATTTCTCAAATATCCAGTGCGCAGACAAACTTCCATCCATCATGGCGTTCTTGCATCAGGGATACGAGTTAAAGTATTTATTTCGTCCGAGGACTGAGTGAGTGGTTCATTGTTTTCCATTACATTTTTTTTTTCTAACAGTTTTTTTTTTGTCGTAATTAATTAATCACATCAGACTCTTCGGGACTGTCAGACGCTCTACATACCTGAAGTGATTGTTTGACCTTTGACCTCCCTGTCTTACTCCAGGCTGGAGCGACTTCAGCGGGTCGTCAGTAAGGTCCAGATGGAGTCAGGTGTGTGTGAGGAGCAGCTCAACCAGGTGGAGACTCTGCTGCAGACGGTGAGATAAAAAAAACTACAAAAAAAACTACAAATACAGCACAGTTTCAGGGTAAAAGTGCGTCACCAGTCTGAACCGAGGCCTCTGGGTTGCAGGACGTGAGGATGCTGAGTTCGGGTAAACCTGCTCAGCACACAGCGGAGGTGGAAGCAGATCTGGAAAAAGCAGAAGGAATGATCCGCTTCCTGTTCAACGACGTTCAGCTGCTCAAAGATGGACGCCACCTCCAAGCCGAGCAGATGTATCGCAGGTACAAACACACCCGGAAAAACTGGGAACCTAAAGATACAACTGCTCCTTTTAGGTGTCGTTTCTTCCACTGATATCTATTTAACTCCGTTTTATTTCATTAAAGACAGACATTTTTCACAAAAGGTTTCATTGTAGGACGTTCGCCTTCATTTCTATCGTTTTTTTTTTTTAATACATAGTTTTATATATTGTTTATTTTTAATGTTATCAAGCAAATCAAGCTGTTTTTAGCTGGTTTGTTAAAAAGCTACTTCAACTATTTTTTTTTTTTTTTTTTATTAAACTTAGTAGAATAGGGCATGAACCAAGGACAAAAGCTATACGTTTAGAGTCATCAAAAGGAGCGGATCCGGATATATGTATATATAAGAACTAATTTTTAGTCTTAAGGGCATGGAAGGTTTTATTTTGGTTTTTTTTTCCATTTCAAAATTCAGCCTGGGTTTGAGTTTCTGGACTGTATTCAATGTCTTACTAAGATAAGGTTTATTTTTCACATGAAGTTAAACATACAATACATACGTACAATGCACAGTGAACTGTATGTTTGTTTTTTTGCACCTGCAGCCAAAAGTGAAATAGAAAAAAAGACATACAGCACACTAGATAAAAAAAATATAAATATAAAATGCAGATGTATATGTAAAAAAAAAAAAAAGGAGCTATACTATCTACATTTTTACAGTATTGCAGATGTGGATATACAGTATTACAATTTTAATTCATTTATTTTGCACAAAACTGGTGTAAATTAAATTATGCAGAAACTGGAGTCAGAGAGTGAGCTTTAATTCAAAGCCATTCCAACATTTATTTCAATATGACCTTGTTTTGGATCATGGTCCAACTAAAGCAAAAATTCGATTAGTTTAGTTAGATTTATTGGTCCCTGTGGGGAAATTTTGTCCTCACTGACTGTACATTACAGAAGGGACACTTTTGCACATCACAGACAACAAAACAACAATAAACCACATGAAACTAGAAACATAACGATGCAAAACAGAGAAAAGTACAAATGTGGGTCATGGAGCAACACTAATCTGTCAAATTGTCTCTAAAATGTTCCATCAGAGACATTTGGAATTCTGTGTTTTGACCCGGTTAGAACGGTCAGACAGCTTCAGCCAGAATGAAAACTAAACCAAGACTTTAACAGAAGCTTTAAATGTTCTTTGTGTTTTTGCCTGAAGAGTGTACCGTCTCCACGAGAGGCTTGTGAACCTCCGGAGCGAGTACAACCTTCGCCTGAAGTCCGGTGTGACGACCACACAGATCCCCATGACTCAGCTCCAAACCTCCCAGGTCCAGGTCCTGCAGCAGGCCCCCATGAGGGTGCGACCTGAGCTGGATGAGGTCACCATGCGCTACATCCAAGACCTGCTGGGATGGGTCGACGACAACCAGCGGCGCGTGGACGAAGGCGAGTGGGGGTCGGATCTTCCCACTGTGGAATCTCAGCTGGGCAGCCACCGAGGCCTGCACCAGTCTGTGGAGGAGTTCCGCTCCAAGATCGAACGAGCGAAGGCCGACGAGGTACAGTCCGATCACACCCACGTCTTATATTTACCTTTTATTTTTGTTTAGTTTCATTCATTGGATTTCATGGTAGTTTGAACAATTATTTCAATTCCAAAACCCCAGACCCAAAAAAAAAAAGAAGAAATGGACCAAACAAAACAAAAAAAAAGGACAAACGGAGCTACTTCCCAGATATGCCGAACCTAAAACCCTGCACAGCTGCTACATTAATCATATAAACACTTTATTTTGTAGGAATCTCCATGTCTGACTATTGAAGTGTCTGAGAATGTTAGAATATGCTGACGACAACAGAAATGAAATGAAACGTCATTAGATAGATAGGCAATATTTTTAAAATGTCTTTATAGTGATTTAAAACAGATTAATTTATTCATGATTATAATGTAAATTGTGTCTTTATCACATGTTAAAGAGACCCCGACTGTTTCTGGGGTGTCCTCTTACAAAACGTATCCAAACGAATAGTCGATTCTTCTGAATATAATAACATGTAATAAACTGATTGATGAGGATGATGATGATGATGATGATGATGAGGCCAGAGAAATGCAGAGTTTAAAAAAAAGTTTTCATTTTCAGTAATAATCCACTATTATTATGAATAATTCCTTTTTCCTACGTGTTTTTCTAATAAGACATGCCAGTATAACCTGATTTTAGTAATATTTGGATCTGTATACAGCACATTCATAATATAATCATTTTAATATTTTACTGGAGTTTAGGACACATGCCATCTTGCCTTTTCACATTCAAAGAAAAACCCACATTCACATTCTAGTAAAACACACCTTTAAACATTCTAAGAACACTATCAGAGTTTTGGATATGTGCAAATAACTTTTCAAGATAGTATTTGCAAGGTCAAATAAATCTGTCTTTAGGGAAAAATTATGAAAAAAAGAATTCCAGTTGCTGCTAAAAGTTTGGCTCATATTGCTGTTTTGCAATTTATTTGCCAATGCAAGCCTTTAAAGCTTATAAAATCTTATAAATTGTTCTTTGACGTACTTAAGATGTGGAAAAAAAAATTAAAATCTTGCAAAAAGAAAATGTGTCACTACCAAAATGTATGGCCATGACTGTATTTTTAATTATATTTAGTATTTTTTATTACAGAGTTGCTTCTAAACATGGCTGTTCAAACTTCTTGACAGATTTTTTTTTTTTTTTTAAACAAATGCAAACAGAGTCCCCGTCTGCAAACATACTCTGATATTTTTCTTTCCAACAGTTGTTTCTTAAATGACGTTGTCTTTCCTCTTCAGAGTCAGATCTCCCCCGCCAGTAAAGCTGCATATCGTGAATATCTGAGCAAACTGGAGCTGCAGTACGGCAGACTTCTGGTAAGTCCATAAAACTGTGAGGTCAAGAGAATAAATAAAAAACGAAACATTTCCTGTTCGTCTGTCAAAACGTTTTATTTATGATTAAAAATGCAGCTTTCAGTTTAGTCAAAAGAAGCATTAAACATGAAATGGAAGCGTCGACCTCGGTTTGTTTTGGCTGTTTTTTTGCAGAACGCCTCTAAAGCTCGTCTGCGATACCTGAGTGAGCTTCACGCCTTCGTCATCGCAGCGACCAAAGAGCTGATGTGGCTGAATGAGAAAGAAGAGGAAGAGGTGAACTACGACTGGAGCGACCGCAACACCAACATGACTGTCAAGAAAGACAACTACTCGGTAAAAAGATCCTGCAGCGTTTTATGGACAGTGATGTTATTAACCCATAGAAATACTCTGAGAATCTAAATGTCAGTATTAGTGTGTTAGTGGAGGACATAACAAGATTTTATTACTTTTGTGAAATTTCTTTTAAAAAAACTTATTATGTAGAAAATCAAGGTCAATAAAGTTACCATATTTGGTTCCTTGCCCATAGGTAGCAAAAAAATAAATGACACCAGGCAGAACAAACCCCGCCCCTCACATGTATTGTAGGGTTTTTTTTGCATCGATCCAGCTGATGTGTCTATGCATGTGTCAAATTGAATTAAAATTGATGTTTTTATAGATATTTGAAATCTCGCCCATTGTAAGTAAATGGGAGGAAAAAAAGATGTAAAAAAATAAAATAAAATTCATATAAAATTTGAGCTTTGAACAATTTTTCCCAAAATGTTATCACATCTATTCTGGGTCACTGGTGATTTCTAAACCAAATTTGGTAAGAATTCAACTAATAGTTTTGCTGCTACAGACATTAGAAATGTTGCCCATTATAAGTGAATGGGTAAAAAAATAAAAAAAAATAAAGGTTTGCAGAAATGACCAAATATAGTCACTTGCCCGATAACGGCTTAATATGGTAGCATGATCTGGTTTCTGTGATCAGGGTTTGATGAGAGACCTGGAGCTCAGGGAGAAGAAGGTGAACGGAGTCCAGGCCACAGGAGACAAACTGCTGAGAGACGGACACCCTGCTAGAAAAACCATCGAGGTGAGATTTGAACATTTAAGACGATTTAATGTGATAAATGTGAACAGTTTTACAGTGTACACAGTAACTGCTGCGTTGAGCGTCTTGGTCCTCTTGGTTGCAGGCCTTCACCGCCGCCCTGCAGACCCAGTGGAGCTGGATCCTCCAGTTGTGCTGCTGCGTTGAAACCCACCTGAAAGAAAACACCGCCTACTTCCAGGTACGTTCACCACAAAGACTGGAATCGAAGTTAAACATCCGCATCCACCTTCCTAAAAGAGACGCCTCACCTCCCAGACCGCCAAATGAACTCGAATAAACTGGAAATGTCATATTAAAAATACAAACTCAACTGGGATTTAGACAGATTTAGTATTGGAATGTGTAGAACAGGAGGCACAAGGCATGATGGGTAATCTCTGGAACAAGGTCAGTCTGGACTCATCAGACCACATGACCTTTAACACAGTCTGATCTTTAAAATGAGAAGCTGCTGCATCAGTTCAAGGGTTAAAGAATGTGTTGTAGCTGAAACACATTCATCATTACAGTTATTATCAGATGAAAGAATCTCAACTATTTACTGAGTTAAATCCATAATAGTTCATTTATTTGAGTATTTGACCATTTATTCAGATTCAGATATTTTATTCATGCACTGAGAAAGAAAAATATATTGTTGATTAATTGATTCTTGATTGATAAGGCGTAACTAGGACTCAGTCAGTATGTAATCATTGCACATAATCAAAGGTGATTAATGATGTGTATAAATAGGAATAAAAAGAGGAATGTGTCTGAAAACAAAATTATTCCAACTTCATGGGCAACAGTGTCATAAAATAATATGTAATGTACGTGTGGAAATGACAAGACGGAGATGACTTCTAGAAAGCAACCCTCACATACCAACAAAACCATGTAATAATAGGAATAATATTAATATTAATAATAGTAGTAGTAATACTTAATTTGTGCAGTACATTGTATATGGGAAATGCAGCCCAAAGTGCTTTAAAAAGGACATTTTGACCATTAAGCGTTTCACATAAAATAACAATAAGGGAAAGAAATGCTACCAAAGGTGAATAACTTATAGATTAACAATAATAAATCAAACAAAATCCACTGATAAAATGTAAATTTAAGATTGAAGGGTGAATTTGGATGAAGTTTTATGCAGCTGTAGATCACTACAGATCCTCATTGCCACAAAAAATAAAAATTTGTTTTGTTTTGTTTTTTTTTATCTCTTCCACTCATCTTTTCGTCTTTACATCTGTCTTTCTTTTTTTTTTTTAGTTTTTCAATGATGTAAAGGAGGCGGAGGAGAAGATGAAAAAGATGCAAGACACAATGAAGAGGAAGTACACGTGCGACCGCTCCATCACCGTCACTCGTCTGGAGGATCTGCTGCAGGACGCCGCTGTACGGGAACTGTTTACCTTTAATAATAGTGGTGCTTTAAACACCATAGAACACATTTATTTATGTATTCAGTCACATATTATTCATATTTATTCAGATATTTTTATACCTGTGTATGTGTGTGTTTTTGTTTTTTTTTTATTTATTCATATCTTCATTTAGGATAATGCGCATTAATGAACACATTTATACTTTCCATTTCAGTATAAACATGTAAATATGTCGGAGTTAGCATCAGTGCTAATTTTCACCTGCAGTCCCCACTTCATAAATAAATAAATAACAGTGATCCGTGCACTAGATAGCATTTTTGTCTATATATTTTATTACTGTTTTTATTCATTTTGAGCACATAAAATCATCAGGTGACAAAGTTTTTGATGCTCGAAAAGGAATAGGAAGACATATAACGTATAGACCCCCACCCCCTTTTTGCAAACTAATAATTAAACTAATTCTGCTTTGACACTTTTTTTGTTTTTTTTTACATTTTTACTACACAAAACATCCATGCAAACCATTCACTTTGTAAAATATTTATGCAAAAAGTGCTGTATATAAAACTTTCTTCCTCTTATTATTATTTAGTTTAATATATGCTGTATTTTGCATCATTATCAGGATGAGAAAGAGCAGCTGGCTGAGTTTAAAACTCATCTGGAAGGCCTGAAGCGTCGGGCTAAAACCGTCATCCAGCTGAAACCACGTAACCCTGCGACTGCCATCAAAGGCAAACAGCCCGTTCAAGCCGTCTGCGACTTCAAACAGATGGAGGTACGTATGTGGGTGTGGCCTGTTTTCGGCTCATATTTCCATGTCACTCGCTGTCCGGTTAAACGTGACGATGGACTGTCACTCCCTCCAGATCACAGTCCATCGAGGGGACGAGTGCGCTCTGCTGAATAACTCGCAGCCGCACAAATGGAAGGTGCTGAACGACAAAGGCAGCGAGGCGGCCGTCCCGTCCATCTGCTTCCTGGTTCCGCCGACCAATAAGGACGCTGTGAACAGTGTCGCGGGGTGAGTGAAGAGTCGCTCCGTCGTGTCCAGGGTTCAAACGTGGATCAACCCGAGCAGAAAGCGCTCACGTTGGTTTTCTCCTCCTCAGGCTGGACGGGAATCTGCAAAGGCTGCAGACCATGTGGCAGACCATGTTTGTGGACATGAGGAGTCTGTTGTCATGGCAATATCTGATGAGAGACATCCACATCATCAAAACCTGGAACATCTCTATGGTAACAAGACAAAAGCACATGCTATTATTCCATACGTCCTTCAGTTTGGAAAAAAGCAGCCAATAGCCGATAGCTGAAAAGTATCTTAAAATTTAAAGGCATTCGTTTTTATTTTGTTGAATCATAAATTATTTTTGCAAAGACTCAGTTGGCTTAAAGGGGTCGTATTTTGTTAAACCCACTTTTCTTAGTCTTTGTTTCATTTATTTGTGTATTTGGACCCTAATAGTTCATGAATGGAATCCAGATCTCCACCCTCAGCCTCTTCAGAAAGTGTTTTTTTTTTTTTTTTCCAGTTTTAACCAGTCACCTGTGTATTAATAAAATATGAACGGCACCAGGGGAGCCCACAGGAACTTCACCATTGTTATGCTTGTGATGACTAACATATGGCAAGATGAAGAGATTATGGAACTTTTTGGAAGGCAAAACAGATGATGATGATGACTGCACGCAACATTAAGAGTTTTTAGTTTTACCTTAAAAACAACAAAAAGTGCTGTTTAAATACTTCATATTAAGCTAAACCCACTTTTATTAGTGTTTGGTTCATTTATTTGTGTATTTAGATCCTAATAGTTCAAAAAGTTTGAATTTGAACCCTCCAGCTGCTGCAAAACTATCTTTATTTTCATTTTGGCAAAAATCAAGTGGATTTCTACAACCTGTTTGAATTCCATCTTAATTTGTTACGTTTTATAACATATAAAATATAAATAATAATATATAATCTCCGAGTAGCCAGCAGCAGCAGTTGTAGTAAAAGCTGAAAATATGTCCCAAACTTTGAGCCGATTCCATAAAATGTTCAATTGTGGGTTGAATGGGACAGAGCAGCACAGTTAACAACCTGGAGGGGGCGGGGCCTAAAGTGCCTCATGTGCATTTAAAGGGCCAGCGCTTAAAATGATCATTCTGGTGTCATTAGTCAGAAATAGTGTTGAAGATGGACCTGTGGAGTTGAATTAATGAAGAATTCAGACCCAAGCAGAGCATTTACAGTTTATGTAGAGCACAGAGGAATGTTTGAAAATGCAGAATTCCATTAAAAAAATTTTTAAAAAAAAGCAAAATGTCACTCCTTTAAGAGACGAACTCTACTGGAATGACAGTAAATATTTCCATCATTCAGTGGCAAGACTGACTTTTTCCTTCCTCTATCTGCGTGTCCCGTTCACTACACGAAAACAAACTGTTCCGTAACTACAGCAGAAATGTTTGACTAAGACATTCATCTTTTTATGTGTCATTGTCTTTTATAGAGATTTAGACATTTCAATACCACTTTACACTTCCTCATGCGCTCATTTTCCTGTTTTGCAAAGGCGTTGTTTTACATTTCACTCAGCAACACCCAAAACAAGTGTGATTCATGTAAAGAAGCAGCCAAATAAACCAGAAATAGATGATAATAGATGACACGGCCTTAAACTGCTCAGATATGTCCAAGGCCAAGGTTATTCTAAAACGAGGTTACATTTTATTCTCTGGTGCCAAACTTGTAATCTCAAATTTAAAATGCGTTCCTGTATTAACTCTAAACTTCTCGAGGAGGTTTATCTACGAAAATATTTGGCTTTTTGAGATAAAATCAAAGCAAAATAACTCCTTAAATTCCTCTCCCTTTTTTTTTTTTTTAGCTACAAAGCAAACATTCTAATGTTTTGTTGAGGAGTACAGATCAGGTTAAAGTTCAAGGATTTAATGTTTACTCTTAGTTGCTCTCACTACCATATATTTTATTTATTTACTCTTTAATTTCTAATTTCTTATTTAATTTAATTTCTACAAGACCTTTTTAAGACACTTGGAACCAAATTTTATGCCCATTTCACAGCTTATTTCACAACCATACTGGAAAGAATTTGTGACTCCAAGAATTTAGAAAAATTTATTGATTTACATCTTGATTCCGAGTCATAATTGGATAATTGGTTCCTAATTTCAATATGAATTATCGGGTTGGAACGGATGCAACTGTGTCGACTAAACGTTGCTTTCTTTGCTCTTGGACATTTAACGGATATATTTAAACAAAATACAACCAACAAGTATACGGCAACATAACTTAATATCTACAATATCAAATTGAATACATTTTAAAGACTTTAGATTGAAGCTTAGATTTACTGAACAGATTTGTTTTTAGTTGTGCAACACAGCTTTTTCTTTTTTTTTTTTTTTCTTTAATTGAATCTGAATTTACTTACTGAATTCTGAGCTCAAAATAAACTACATTAATCTCTTGTGGTGCCACTTATACAGTCGCGGAAAAAGTTATAAAACCACCCTTGTTTTCTTGAATTTCTTGTTCATTTTAATGCCTGGTACAACTAAAGGTACATTTGTTTGGACAATTATAACGAGAACAACAAAAATAGCTCATAGTAGTTTCATTTCAGAGCTGATATCTATCCATTTAACATGTTTTCTTGATAATAAGCAAAATCACTTCAGTTCTTACATTAATATCTATATCATTGTACTGATAAAAACAGTGCTTTTATTCATTCCATGTTTTCTTTTCTGTCTGTTTTAGTCACATGACCCACACAGGAGTTAGGACTGGATTGCATAGCTATAGTTTTTTGATCACCTTTGATGGTTTACTCCCATAAAACAAATTCTATGATATTTCAGTGTTTTCATATTATCCATATCTATAATTTTCACTTGTTCCAGTGGCAGATTTTTTTTTGCTTTAATTAAAAAAAAAAAAAAAACTTGAATTAAGCAAAAAAAATCTGCCAATGGAACAAGTGAAAATGATCTCGGTGTAAGATTTACGTCTAATCATTTTTTCCCTCGAGTGTAGTCTTAGATTTTCTTCATTTTCTATATTATTCTATATCTACTAATTTCTAGTTCAAGACTCTGAGGGTGGAGGAGTACCGGCTGGCGCTCAGGAACCTGGAGCAGCACTACCAGGAGTTCTTGAGGGACAGTCAGGACTCTCAGATGTTTGGGGCCGAGGATCGAATGCAGGTGGAGTCCAACTACAACAAAGCCAACCAGCATTACAACACACTGGTCAGCTCCGCAGAGCAAGGTGCGTACCGTTCACTCTGCAGCACGTGGCTTCATTATCACAACAGTGTGTTTGGACGGATCATATTCTCATTCAGACTTTTATTTTGATTCATTCATGGTCATGTGTGTAAGTTGACTGTTGGATTCACATTACAGGCTATGAGCCCCCCAAAGCAGGTAAGGGGCTTCAGTTACAGCATCAGATGTGCAGTAAAACAGCTTCTGATTGGCTGAACTGGACTCTGTGTGTTTGTGTGTATTTGTGTGTGCACTGAGGGCTGTTGTGCTGTTCCACTTCACGTCATCCATTAACTCAAGCATCGTCGTAATCATCCTCACTGATCGTAGTTTTTTCCTCCTAACGTCACTCATCACTGCACTCTCCTTTCTGTGCATGGCAGCAGATTTACAGCAAATTAATTGAACCATTTATTAAAACGAATGAGAGACGATCAACAGGAAGCTGTGGAAGCATGAAAAAAGCACTTTGATGGTGTGAAATTCAACAGACATATTTACAATCATCTGCAGTGATTGCACTAAAGGCCAGAGCGACTTTCTAAACTATCTTTGAAATCAAGGACTTCATCTCTGAAATTACACTGTTCAACATATTTAACATTTAACCCTCAAAGACCGAGACCGTCTGTGGCTAAAATTTTAACCACTAATCATAGATATAGGCTTTAAGAGGTCAGGTAAAATGTAGTTTCTCAGTTTTTCAGTGGTACTACTTATGTTTTTTAATTTGCTATTTGAGTCTTTCAATGAAACCAGGTTTATTTTGGTACCTTGCACTTTTCCAGCTTTTTAGACCCAATAATAAAAGAGAAATTTAGACATATTTTCCTCCAGGATGTACCCAATGGTGACCTCAGATAAATGCAAAAAAAAATTGTACTCTTGCTCAGAGCCATCCCCAAATGAATGAGTTTTTAATCAAATACTGGGGCTAAAAATAGGACCAAAATTGGGACAGTTAAAGCTACCGAGGTGTCAGTGCATTTGATCTGGAAAACATGGCTGTAAATGGTTTGATATAGACTATAAATAAAGATACTGTGTTAAATTTGAGGATCCTAGTGGTTTTTCTAATCCAAACATGCAGGTTTTTCATGAATCATCGTTTTTGTGAAACACTCAGTTTGATTCCCAAAATGTACCTGTAAGAAAACAAAGAGATAGTCCAAAAAAT
>JAPTYQ010000003.1:30012493-30031813 GCA_029814465.1 Ostorhinchus cyanosoma
AATCATCGTTTTTGTGAAACACTCAGTTTGATTCCCAAAATGTACCTGTAAGAAAACAAAGAGATAGTCCAAAAAATAGTAGCACGTAATTTTTGTGTCATTTTTACCATGTTACATGAGGATTTTTTTTATAAAATAATATAAAAAAATATATGTTTTATCTGAAAAATGTTTCTCTTTTATCTCAGTCAATATGTATTTTTTTAAATACACCTTAAGTGCTTCCAAATGTGCTTCATAACATTAATCTACATCTTGTTTGAATTTTTACCCCCCATTTAGACACTATATAGGAAATGTGTTTAAACCTTGACATTGTGCAGAATTAACTCAGAATTTCTTAATTTGAGTCAATACATATATGTTATTATTAACTTTAGACAACAATTTTGGAATTTGTAAGTCAAACCACCTACAAGTAACACATTAAAAAATATGATATTTTTACAGTATTTTTTCCTCATGAATTCATTAATTCTCAGACAAAGCAAATGTAAAATTATGACTTAAAATGAATCAGATGAAATTAAGGTTCTGATGAATTTGACTGATACCACAGAGGTACTTTAGAAAAACTAAAGGATCCCGTAAAGGTCAGGTACCACAAAAACTGTTGACGGTCTCTGAGGGTTAACTAGTATCTCCTGGATTCTGCTATGGTTTGTACGCAGCTGTTCCACCAAAGGTACTTCTATGCACAGATAATACGAGCTTTTTCTAACAAACAATGCCAAATGCAATTTAAAATAATCTAAGCTCTACTTTCTGAAAATATAACATGGATTTATTAATTTATCAGGAGAACAAGATGAGACGGTTTGTAAGACGTATCTGACCAAGATCAAGGACCTCCGTCTGAGACTGGAGGGGTGCGAGAATCGGACGGTGACCCGCCTCCGTCAGCCCGTGGACAAGGAGCCGCTGAAGGCCTGCGCCCTGAAGACCGCAGAACAAATGGTAACGTCATATGGAAGAATATACGACTGAAAAAGAAAAAAAAACACTGCCTGGATAGTGAGGTATTAGTGATTCTTTTTCTTTTTTTTCGTGGCGGCAGAAAGTCCAGTCAGAGCTGGAGGGTTTGAAGAAAGACCTGAACTCCATCACTGAAAAAACAGAGGAGGTTTTGGCGTCTCCTCAACAGTCGAGCTCTGCCCCGATGCTGCGCTCGGAACTGGACGTCACGCTGAAAAAGATGGAGCACGTCTATGGACTTTCCTCCGTCTACCTGGACAAGTAAGACACAAGAGTCTGTGAAAATGAGCTCCGATGAGTTTGTATCGTTTCTGTGGTGTTTTTTTTTTTTTTTATACGACGTGCCTCTTGGTTTCAGGCTGAAGACCATTGATGTGGTGATCAGAAACACTACAGACGCAGAGGACACGCTGAAGGGTTATGAAACTCGTCTGCGTGATGTTAACAAAGTGCCTGCTGACAAGAAGGAGGTGGACGAACATCGCAGTCAGCTGAAGGTATTTTGTCTTTTTTGGAATTAGCTCAGATTTGCGGTCCTCGGCAGAGCTTTTAATTCCTCCGTTTTCCCTCTTCGACAGAAAATGCGTGCCGAGGCAGAGTCCGACCAGGTGATATTCGACCGCCTGCAGGACGAGCTCAAGGCGGCGACGGCCATCAATGACAAGATGACCCGAATCCACAGCGAACGCGACTCTGAGCTGGAGCATTACCGTGTGCTGGTCGGCGGCCTCCTGGAGCGCTGGCAGGCCCTGTTCGCTCAGATGGACCTGAGGCAGAGGGAGCTGGACCTCCTGGGACGTCACATGAACTCCTACAACGACAGCTACGAGTGGCTGATCCGCTGGCTTGGAGAGGCGAGGACGAGGCAGGAGAAGATTCAAGCTGTTCCGGTCGGAGACTCCAAGGCCCTGCAGGAGCAACTGGTAGAGGAGAAGGTACTGCACAGGAGAAGGCAGTGTTTCTGAAGCAGTTTCAGTACAGCTGTGGGATTAAAGTAGTGATCGACCGATATGGATTTTTTTGGGGCCGATACCAATACCATTTTTTTTTTTTTTTTTTTTTTTTTTTTTTTTATTACATCTGCCCTAGCGGATGACCGATACAGGCCGTCGATATTTGGAGCTGATTTTTTGTTCCTCTGTCAAATGATAATAAATGTCAGAAAATCTTCTTTTTTATCAAGGAAATATTTATTGAACTTTAAATGATATTAAACTACTGGGAAAAAAAAAAAAAGAAATAAGGTAAGATAGAACAGGTAACATTAACATTTCACATAAAACTTACATTCAGATAAAAACAGTGCACTTCATTCTTCAAGTCAGTTCTTTCTAAAATAAACAATATCAGCAGCACAGACCGTTCCGTCATGGTGTCGAACTGAAATATTCCTTCCACTCAGTTCACTCTGCAGAATCTCCAAGAACATGGAGGTGCCGTGAACTTTGGCCTGTCAGTAAATCATAGCAAGGAAGAAAGAGCATATCAGCTAATGCAACAAGCCAATACTGATACAAGAAAAAAAAACCTAAATATCGGCCCAATATGTCAGCCGGCTGATATATCGGTCTATCATTAGCTTAAAGCAGCTGTGTCTGACATAAGCTGCTGTTTAGGTCTTCTACACAACCTTTAGTTCTTGGTAACATTAACTAAGTTGCAGTATTTTGCAGGCTTTTTCTGTTTATACAAGTACATATTGTAACACAGTACATTTCTAAACAAGTGTATGTTTTAATTTAAATTCACAGAAACTCCTTGAAGAGATTGAGAACAACAAGGACAGGATGGAGGGCTGCCAGAAGAACGCGAAGGCTTACATCGATTCAGTCAAGGTACGGCGTCATTTTTGTAGAACTGATGTTTTCAGAACAACCGGAGAAAAACACCTTCTGATTTTACCGACAATCTTCTTTTTTTTTGTTTTTTGTTATTTTTAGGATTATGAACTTCTGCTTTTGACGTACAAAGCCCTTCAGGATCCCATCGCTTCTCCTCTGAAGAAACCCAAAATGGAGTGCGCGTCTGATAATATCATCCAAGAGGTACGTTTTGTAGGTTTAACAGCATCCAGTTCGGTCTGACGTTCTGTATTTTTATTCAGATGTGGATTTAACGTCACTATATCGTTAACTACTCTGCTCCTTCCAGTATGTTACTCTGAGAACTCGCTACAGTGAGCTGATGACTCTCACCAGCCAGTACATTAAGTTCATCATAGACACACAGCGCCGCCTGGAGGATGATGAGGTAATTACACTCACTCTGAAGTTGCGGCTTCTTCCTCGAACAAAGACACCTCTTCCTTTTTTACTGATTAGTGTATGGGAAATCATGTCATTAAATGTCTATAAAATGTTGGCACCCAAAAATCCAAAAAAGTCCAAATATTTTCAGGCTGGTAGGACGGCATACAGCTGTGATGCAAACTGTTTCATCAAAGTGTTGCAGCACATCACATCCCCACTACAGTATGTGTCTCTCATATCCCTACAATGTGTATTTACTCAAATCATATTCAGCTCCTGACTAGACTGTACTGATTTGGATTCAGCTCCCCCCCCAAAAAATGCACATTTTACTCTTCCTCAAATCCCGATTTAATTTAATCTTTGCTTCTTTGTTTCCCCTCGGCGTCCTCGCTCTCTCAGATATTTATTAAAACTACCACTACTTTACTTTTTCCCTTTCCTTTTCTAACTTTCTCTTGTTTGATCCTCCTAAACTGCTCGCCCATGCTTTGCATTGATGAATATTAATCACACGCTTAAAGAGATGACTAGAGATTAACATCAAAACACCAGGTATTTAAGAAAAAAAAAAGTCCATCAGTCCATATCCATAACATTCTTCTTTACATTTGACACGTGGCTGTTTCTGAAAAGAAGGTTCTGGATTTTTTTGAGTTTGAGTTTATAATTTAATTCCACATTAATCTAAACTGTAAAGTATGGAAGCATCCATTAGTGGTTACACTTCCTAACAAAACAGACAATAAAAATTACAGACACATTTTAATCTGAATACATTCTTTTCAATTTTATCAATGTTTCCATATATTTTTCCTTTAACGTCCATGAGAATTGCAGTAAATGGATCCAAGAGGCTGGCGTTAAAAGACAAACCAGAATTTAATATAACATATTTGTAAAACTTTGAACCTTCTTTGCAGTTATGAGTCACCTGTGCATCTGACCTCGTCTGATGTTTGTCCTGTTTTCCTTGGATTTCTGTCTTTTCAATCTCATTTTAGTCCAAGCTCATTTCTGGTCTGTATCTCATCAAATCGAGCTGTGTTTGCTGCATCACTATGCTCTTCATACTGAGGATAATCCAGTGAGATGCAATTATACATTTTACCAGTTTTTATTTATTGTTTCTGAACATACAGTATTTGTAAGGTGGATACTTTTGCCTGTTACTTAAAGCTTTTTCTGGCTGCATTTATTCCCCTCCTTGTTTGCTCGACTTCACACATTTTATTGAAAGCCGCTTTATTATGTTATTGTACTAATTTTGAGACACAACCAACCCCATAATATGAAAAAGGATCGGATTATGCAATGAAGCTCCCAAATGCAAGCAAATATTATAATTTAGTCTAAATATACATATTACATGGACACATAAGCTAATATTACAACTGCCTACACATATATTTAACAACTCCAAAGGTCATATACAGTAAAATGAAGATGAATAAAAATACCTTGACTGCATGAATGCAAACTGAAGTGTCGTGCCGTGTTGTGAAGTTAAACCATTCTGTGTGCCATACATTGATTTAACATGACAAGAATTTCCCCATACAGTATTTACCTGTAGTTTATTTACCTGTGTATTTGTTGTAGATTTTGTAGAGCTGTAACATTCTCATGTATTTACATTTATATGTATTTACATGTTTTATAACTGCTTAGACATTTAAGGTTTATTTTAGAGTCTAACACCTTTCTAAATATCTCTCAATTCCCTTTACTCCTTTGCTTCTACTAATACAGAAAGCCTCTGAAAAACTTAAAGAAGAGGAGAGGAAAAGGATGGCAGAGATACAGGCTCAGTTAGATAAACAGAAACAGTTAGCGGAGGCTCATGCTCAATCTGTGGCCAAAGCAGAGCAAGAAGCTCAAGAGCTGAAGTCCAAGATGACAGAAGAGGCCAGCAAGAGGCAAGATGTGGCCGTGGACGCTGAGAAGCAGAAGCAAAACATACAGCAGGAGTTGAACCAACTAAAGAGTCTGTCAGACCAGGAAATCAAGTCCAAGAATCTGCAACTCGAGGAGGCACTGATCTGTCGCAAAAAGATTGAGGAAGAAATCCACATTATCAGGCTCCAGCTGGAGACTACAATAAAGCAAAAAGGCACAGCTGAGACTGAGTTACAGAACCTGAGGGACAAGGCAGCTCAGGCTGAGAAACTCAGGAAAACTGCTCAGGAGGAGGCAGAGAGGCTTCGCAAACAGGTGAACGAAGAGACTCAGAAAAAGAAAAATGCAGAAGATGAGCTCAAGCGTAAATCAGAGGCCGAAAAAGAGGCTGCCAAACAGAAGCAGAAAGCCCTGGATGACCTGCAGAAATTCAAGATGCAAGCTGAAGAGGCAGAACGACGCATGAAACAGGCTGAGGAGGAGAAGGTGAGGCAGATCAGAGTGGTAGAGGAGGTGGCGCAGAAGACCGCTGCCTCCCAGCTGCAGACGGCTTCATTCAATGAAAAGGCATCAAAACTGGAAGAATCTCTGAAGAAAGAACAAGGTACTGTCCTTCAGCTGCAGGAGGAAGCAGAAAAACTCAGGAAGCAGCAAGAGGAAGCTGACAAAGCCAGAGCACAAGCAGAAAAAGAGCTGGAAACATGGAGACAGAAAGCCAATGAGGCTCTTCGCTTAAGGCTACAAGCTGAGGAGGAAGCCCAAAAGAAGAGCCAGGCTCAAGAGGAGGCAGAAAGGCAGAAGAATGAAGCGGAGAGAGATGCAAAGAAAAAGGCAAAAGCTGAAGAAGCTGCACTTAAACAGAAAGACAATGCAGAGAAAGAGTTGGAAAAACAAAGAACGTTCGCTGAAAAAATAGCACAACAAAAGCTGTCGGCTGAACAAGAATGCATTCGTCTAAAGGCTGACTTTGACCACGCTGAACAGCAGAGAGGCCTATTAGATAATGAATTACAGCGTCTTAAAAATGAGGTTAATGCTACGGAAAAGCAGAGGAAACAACTGGAAGATGAGCTGGCTAAAGTCAGAGGTGAAATGGACGCTCTTCTTCAAATGAAGCTCAAAGCTGAGAAAGAGACGCTGTCAAACACAGAAAAGAGCAAACAGCTTCTTGAATCCGAGGCGATGAAGATGAGACAACTTGCAGAGGAAGCCACAAGGATGAGATCCGTTGCTGAAGAGGCAAAGAAGCAAAGGCAGATTGCAGAAGAAGAGGCGGCTCGGCAAAGAGCTGAGGCAGAAAAGATACTTAAGGAGAAACTAGCCGCCATTAATGAAGCAACACGTTTGAAGACTGAAGCAGAGGTCGCCTTGAAAGCTAAAGAAGCAGAAAATGAAAGACTCAAAAGACAAGCTGAAGATGAAGCTTACCAGAGGAAGCTACTGGAGGACCAAGCGGCTCAGCATAAACAAGACATTGAAGAGAAAATCACACATCTGAAGAGCTCCTCTAACTCAGAATTAGAACGACAAAAAACTATAGTGGAAGATACTCTGAGACAAAAGAAGGTGGTTGAAGAGGAAATTCATATCATTAAGATCAACTTTGAGAAGGCATCCAAAGAGAAGTCAGACTTGGAGAAGGAATTAAAGAAACTTAAAAACATTGCAGATGAAACACAGAAGAGCAAAGTCAAAGCTGAAGGTGAGGCAGAGAAACTGAAAAAGCTTGCAGCAGAAGAAGAGAAGAAAAGGAAAGAAGCTGAGGAGAAGGTGAAGAGGATTACCGCAGCAGAGGAAGAGGCGGCTCGACAATGCAAAGCTGCTCAGGAAGAAGTCGAACGGCTAAAAAAGAAAGCTGCTGAAGCGAATAAACACAAAGAAAAGGCTGAGAAAGAGGCAGAGAAGCAGGTGGTTTTGGCTAAAGAGGCAGCACAGAAATGCAGCGCTGCAGAGGTAAGAGCACAAGATGTCCTGAGTAAGAATAAAGAAGACATTCTCGCTCAAGAAAAGCTCAAAGAAGATTTTGAAAATGCCAAGAAACTTGCACAAGCAGCTGAGAAAGCCAAAGAAAAGGCAGAGAAAGAGGCTGCCCTGCTGCGTCAGAAAGCTGAAGAGGCTGAAAAACAGAAAAAAGCAGCAGAGGAAGAAGCCGCTAAACAGGCCAAAGCTCAGAAAGATGCCGAAAAACTGAAGAAAGGTGCAGAACAAGAAGCGTCCAAACGTGCAGCAGCTGAGGCTGCAGCTCTAAAGCAGAAGCAGCAGGCTGATGCAGACATGGCCAAGCACAAAAAGGAAGCTGAACAAGCACTTAAGCAGAAGTCGCAGGTAGAGAAAGAACTCGTAGTGGTTAAACTACAACTGGATGAGACGGACAAGCAGAAAGCTCTGCTGGATGAGGAGCTTCAGCGAGTGAAGGGTGAAGTAAATGATGCAGTCAAGCAAAAGGCACAGGTGGAAGACGAACTGTCCAAAGTTAAGGTCCAGATGGATGAGCTCCTGAAACTGAAGCTTAAATTTGAGGAAGAAAACAGGCGCCTGATGAAGAAAGACAAAGACAAGACACAGAAATTACTTGCAGAAGAAGCTGAGAAAATGAAGAGTCTAGCGGAGGAAGCTGCCAGGCTTAGTGTGGAGGCTGAGGAAGCAGCCAAACAGAGACAGATCGCAGAGTCTGACTTGGCAGAACAGAGGGCTCTTGCAGAGAAAATGCGTAAGGAGAAAATGCAGGCCATCCAAGAAGCCACGAAACTAAAAGCTGAAGCAGAGGAGCTCCAGAAACAAAAGAACCAGGCCCAAGAAAAGGCCAAAAAATTACTGGAGGACAAACAGGAGATACAGCAGCGACTCAATAAGGAGACAGAGGGCTTCCAAAAGTCATTAGAGGCTGAACGCAAGAGGCAGCTCGAAGTTTCTGCTGAAGCAGAGAAACTGAAGCTGAGAGTGAAAGAGCTCAGTGATGCTCAGGCAAAAGCTGAAGCAGAGGCAAAGAAATTCAAGACACAAGCCGATGAGGTACACGCTCGTCTTCAGGTGGCAGAGAAACAAACTACAGAAATAGTTGTGCAAAAGTTGGAGACACAAAGGTTACAGAGCACCAAAGAAGCCGATGACCTGAAGAAAGCCATCACTGACCTCGAAAAAGAGAGGGAGAAACTGAAAAAAGAGGCCGAGGATCTTCAGAAAAAATCTAAAGAGGTATTGTACAACAAATTAACGTCAGGATATGCAATCCCTTGCAAATAACATAATCCTCTTACAACACACTAACTCAGTATTTGTGGGACATGTTACAATACATGTAAATTGCAGACCCGTAAGAAACATCCAGCAATTTATATGAATGTCCAATAAACACACAATACTGTTTAGTTTTAGCCATAGGAAAGTATTTCCTCAAATAGTGGCCTGGGTCTTTTATTTACCCTTTCTGCAGAAGGTACCAGGCCTGTATTTGAAGGATCCTTATATTAGAGCCAACAGGCCTTTATTTCTAATATCCTCTCTTTAATAAGTTAGAAGTGGTCCTGTTTAGTCTGAATCCTCATTTTAAGCCACTGAAGTCAATATTAGTACTGCAGTGTGATTAAAAAACAACAACACTTCCTCAACAATTACAGAATAAAAGCTCCAGCATGTCAATGGAATGACACCATTCATTGCTTAACAGAGCTTTTATACTGTAAATGTGTTTTCCTGTAGTAGTTGTAATTTTGGAAAAACAAAATGCAAGATAATCAGACACTATTAGACATTTCAGGTGAGTGATCCAGAGGTGTTGAAATAGCCACATTGCTGAATATATTTAACTAAACATGAAGAAATGAACACTGTGCGTAATTGGCAGCAGTACTTTACATGACAGGCACCAGAAATGTATTTATATCATTTCATATCTGGCTTGAAGTTGACTCATTGTCTTTATTTTAGGAAATACGGTTTGTAACATTTCCATATTTAAGTGTCCAAAAGTGATTAGTTTGGTGTTGTATAGTTTGTTGACCCTGTGCACTTAGGTTACATCAAGTTTTAAATGTTTACAGAGAAATTTAATGTATATCATAAGTTTATCTGTTTGCCCAACAATGGTATCGTAGTCTGTTTACATGGCAGACTTTCTCTGACAACTGTGGCAAAAACTGAAAAACCTGTAGCAGCACAAATTGTAGGAGCAATACATGAGTAATACATTAAATGATTAAGCATCTATGACCATATTTCTACAGTACAGCCATAGCTTTAGAGCAATAATTGAATGATGCTGTATATTAAAGACTGAAGTCACTGTCTTGCTTTCTTTTTCTTCACACAGATGGCAAATGCCCAACAGGAGCAGGTAGAGCAACAGAAGGCCATTCTACAGCAATCTTTCCTTTCAGAGAAGGAACTATTGTTGAAGAGAGAAAAGGCTGTGGAAGATGAGAAAAAGAAGCTTGAGAAACAGTTTCAGGATGAAGTTAACAAGGCCAAAGCTCTTAAAGATGAACAAGAGCGTCAGTACAAGCTCATGGAGGAGGAGAAGAAGAAACTTCAAGCCATCTTGAATGAAGCAGTGAAAAAGCAAAAGGAGGCTGAGGCAGAGATGAAAAATAAGCAGAAAGAAATGGATGTGATTGAAAAGAAGAGGCTTGAGCAAGAAAAACTTCTGGAAGAGGAAAACAAAAAGCTGAGAGAAAAACTTCAAAATCTTGAGGGTCCATCCAAACAGGGAGCATCAGCCACAAAAGAAATTGAAGTCCAGACTGACAAAGTTCCTGAGGAGCAGTTAGTTGCAATGACAATGGTGGGAACAACAAGGAAGGTGTTTAATGGCTCCGCTGAAGTTGATGGTGAGAAGAAGGATAGAGAATCTCCATTATCATTTGACGGAATAAGAGAGAGAGTTCCAGCTGAAAGGCTTCATGATATTGGAGTTCTTACCAAAAAGGAATATGAGAAATTGAAAAAGGGAAAAACCACAGCACAAGAGCTTGGAAAGACTGATAAAGTTAAGATGTGTCTTAAAGGTCAGAACTGTGTAGGGGGTGTCTTAACTCCATCCAAAGAGAAAATGAGTGTCTATCAAGCCATGACAGAGAACAAAATTACTCCCAACACGGCCACAATGCTTCTGGAAGCTCAAGCAGCAGCTGGTTACATTGTAGATCCAGTGAAAAATAAACTGCTTACTGTAGATGAGGCTGTTAAAGATGAGTTGATCGGCCCTGAGCTCCATGACAGGATGCTTTCTGCTGAGCGGGCCGCCACTGGCTTTAAAGACCCTTTCACTGGAGATAAAATCTCTCTTTTTGAAGCCATGAAAAAGGGACTTATTGAAAAGGAGCCTGCCACCAAATACTTAGATGTCCAGCTTGCAACTGGTGGCATCATTGACCCCATCAATAGCCACAGGGTACCTCTGCAGACAGCCTACAAGCAGGGTCAGTTTGATGCCGACATGAACAAGAAACTTACTGATCCCAGTGATGACTGCAAGTTATTCCTTGACCCTAGTACTCAGGAGCAACTCACTTACAAACAGCTGCTTGACAGATGTACCAAGGATACAGAGACAGGCCTGTTGATATTACCAGTGACAGAGAAAGCTGCTCAGAGTGAGAGAACATACACTGATGCAGAGACACAAGAAGTGTTCAGTAAATCAAATGTTGATGTGCCTTTTGGTAAATTTAAAGGAAAGACTGTCACCATTTGGGAAGTCATCAATTCTGAATATTTCACTGTAGAGCAAAGAAGGGAACTGATTCGCCAGTACAAGACGGGTAAGATCACAGTGGAAAAAATCATCAAGATTGTCATCACTGTTGTGGAAGACAAGGAGAAAAATAATGAAAATGTGTTCAATGGTTTGAGGGCTACAGTTTCTCCCAATGAACTTTTGGAGTCGAAGATCATAAACAAAGACTTGTTCAACAAGTTAAGCAATGGCAAGATAACCGTTAAGGAGGTTTCTGAGATGGAGCCTGTGAAGAAAGCACTACAAGGAACATCAAGCATTGCTGGACTTTTGAATGAACCAACTAAAGAGAAAATGCCATTTTATCAAGCTATGAAAAAAGAATTACTTTCTCCAGAGACTGTCGTGAACCTTCTTGAAGCTCAAGCTGCAACTGGATTTTTAATTGATCCAATCAAAAATGAACGAGTCCCTGTTGATGAAGCAGTCAAATCTGGACTTGTGGGCCCAGAACTGCATGAACGACTTCTCTCTGCTGAGAGAGCTGTCAGTGGCTATAAGGATCCATATACTGGAAAGAATGTATCCCTGTTCGAAGCCATGAACAAAGGCCTCATAAAGAAAGAGCATGGAATCCGTCTGCTTGAAGCACAACTCTCAACAGGTGGCATTATTGATCCCATGAAAAGTTATCGCATTCCACATGAGGTTGCGTTCAAGCGTGGATACTTCAATGAGGAAATGAGTAAGAACTTGAACAAGAACACTGATGAAACCAAGGTCTATTATGATCCCAACTCTCAAGAGGATGCCACATATGCACAGCTTATGAAGAAATGTGTCATAGACAAAGAAAGTGGACTCCCACTGCTTCCACTTTCTAAGAAAGCTCCAAAACCAAAAGAGGAACAACAGATTACAGAGGCGAAGACTAAAGAAGCCTTAAATCAGACAACTATGGAGCTGGGATATGGACCATTTAAAGGCAGAAAAGTCACTATTTGGGAAATCATACACTCTGAATACATCACTGAGGAGCAGAGGATAGAGATAATTCGCCAGTATAGAATGGGACAAGTGACCATTGAGAAGTTAATAAAGATTGTAATAACAATGGTGGATGAAAAAGAGGACAAAGCAAAAGAAGCCTGTTTTGATGGCCTTAGGGCACCAGTTACTGCCAGCTCTTTACTTGATTCCAGCATCATTGACAAGGCAACATTTGATCAACTACAACAAGGCAAAATTACACCTAAAGCAGTCAGTGAAACTGATGTGGTGAAGAAGTACCTGCAGGGCACTGACCGCATTGACGGTATCACAATGGGAGAGACGAATGAGAAGCTCAGCATATATCAAGCAATGAAAAATAATGCTTTACAGCCAAACACCGGACTGGCACTTCTTGAGGCCCAAGCTGGAACCGGTTTCATAACTGATCCTGTCAAAAATCTGAAACACTCTGTAGATGATGCTGTGAAGGCTGGAGTTGTTGGTCCAGAGCTTCATGAGAAACTTCTCTCAGCTGAAAAAGCAGTGACTGGGTACAGAGATCCTTATACAGGCAATAAAATATCTTTGTTACAAGCCATGAAGAAAGAGCTTATTTTAAGGGAGCATGCTATTCCTCTCCTTGAGGCTCAGTTTACTACAGGAGGCATCATTGATCCAGTCAGCAGCCATCGTGTTCCCAATGATGTGGCCATTAAGCGTGGATACCTAAGTAAACAAATGGCCAAGTCTTTTAATGAACCCTCTGGTGATGTGAAAGGCTTCACAAATCCCAACACCAATGAAAATGTCACTTACAAGCAACTGTTGGAGAAATGCACAAGAGATCCAAATTCTGGTTTGTGCTACCTGCCTCTGTCAAAGGCCGAAGGTCCTGCTCCTGTTGAGAAATCCTATCAGATTACAGAGCAGCAGGCCCAAACAGATCTCGCCAACACAGCAATTGAGATCCCACATAAGAGCTTTGCAGGAAAGAGTATGACCATTTGGGAGGTCATGAATTCGAACATGCTTCCAGAGGAGGAGAGGCGTCGCCTCATTGAACAATATCGCTTGGGACAAATCACAAAGGAAAGAATGCTCATCATCATTATTGAAATCATTGAACAAAGGGAAGTTCTACAATCAGAGCAGGGCATGTCATGTGATGTTATCAGAAGGAGAGTAACAATTGAGGAGCTTTACGCTGCTCGAATAATTGACTTGCACACATATAACCTCCTAAAACAAGAAAAGATGACAATACGTGAGGTAATGGAAATGCCATCAGTCAAACAATACCTCTTTGGCACTGGTACTATCGCTGGAATTATGTCTGACAATCCTCCGAGAATCAGCATTTATCAGGCCATGAAGAATGGACAGATTAAACCTGAAGTTGCTTTGAATCTCCTTGAGGCCCAAGCAGCTACCGGATTCATGATTGATCCCGTGAAAGATGAACTTCTAACAGTTGATGAAGCTGTACGAAAGGGGCTTGTGGGCCCTGAACTTCATGACAAACTTCTATCTGCTGAAAGAGCAGTTACAGGCTACAAAGATCCTTATAGTGGGAAAGTGATTTCTCTCTTCCAGGCAATGAAAAAAGACCTGGTTCCAGAGGATTATGCCTTGAGGCTTCTGGAGGCCCAGAATGCCACTGGGGGGTTAATCGATCCTGAATACAACTTCCACCTTCCCACAGATGTCGCTATGCAGCGTGGATACATCAATAATGAGACAATGGACAGAATCTCTGAGCCCACTTGTGATGTTCGAGGTTTCACTGATCCAACAACAGATGAAAAACAATCTTATGCTCAACTACTGAAAAGAAGCAGAGTTGATAAACAAACGGGTTTGCGACTGCTGTCACTTGCAGATAGACAACTTGTCTTTAAGGGTCTCAGAAAGCAAATCACTGCGGAAGAGCTGCTTCGTTCACAGATTATCGACCAAAAAACATACAACGAACTTGTTGAAGGTGTCATCACAGTGGAGGAGGTCAGCAGGGAGCTCAAGAAATATCTTGAAGGTATCAGCTGTATTTCTGGTGTGTATGTAGAATCTAGCAAAGATCGTCTCTCTATTTACCAAGCGATGAAGAAGAACATGATAAGACCAGGCACTGCCTTTGAGTTGCTTGAAGCTCAAGCTGCCACAGGATATGTAATAGATCCTATTAAAAACCTGAAACTTAATGTCACTGAAGCTGTTAAGATGGGTGTTGTTGGCCCAGAGTTCAAAGACAAACTTCTGTCAGCTGAACGAGCTGTAACCGGTTACAAAGATCATTATTCTGGAAAGGTCATCTCTCTGTTCCAGGCAATGAAGAAGGGTCTCATCCTGAAAGACCATGGCATCCGTTTGCTGGAGGCTCAGATTGCCACGGGTGGAATTATTGACCCACAGGAAAGCCATCGTCTGCCAGTTGAAGCAGCATATGAACGTGGCCTCTTTGATGAGGAAATGAACCAGATCCTCACTGACCCGTCTGATGACACAAAGGGCTTCTTTGACCCCAACACTGAGGAAAACCTGACCTACCTTCAGCTAATGGAGAGATGTATGATTGATCCAGAAACTGGCTTAGCTCTTCTGCTACTAAAGGAGAAGAAGCGTGAGAGGAAAACATCTTCCAAGTCATCTGTTCGCAAACGTAGGGTCGTCATCGTTGATCCCGAAACAGGAAAAGAGATGTCTGTGTATGAGGCATATCAGAAAGGCCTCATTGACCACCAGACATACATCGAACTGGCAGAGCAGGAGTGTGAATGGGAAGAAATTACAATCACCTCATCTGATGGAGTTGTTAAGTCCATGATCATTGACAGAAGGTCTGGTCGGCAGTATGACATTGATGACGCAATATCAAAAGGCCTAATTGATAAGTCGGCTCTTGATCAATACAGAGGAGGAACCTTGTCCATCACAGAGTTTGCAGATATGCTGTCTGGAAACATGAGTGGTGTCAGATCACGGTCATCCTCCTTTGGCTCCTCCTCCTCTTACAATATGAGCCCAATACCAAGCATAAAAACACCAGCAACCACATGGAACGATCCAACAGAGGAAACCGGCCCTGTAGCTGGAATTCTAGACACAGACACATTGGAGAAAGTGTCCGTCACAGAGGCCATTCATAGGAACCTTGTGGACAATATAACAGGTCAAAGGTTACTGGAGGCTCAGGCTTGCACAGGAGGCATCATTGACCCAAATACAGGAGAGAAATTCACTGTTACAGATGCAATGAACAAAGGGCTTGTGGATAAAATCATGGTTGACCGCATCAGTCTTGCCCAGAAAGCCCACAATGGATTTGAGGATCCCAGAACCAAAACCAAAATGTCAGCAGCCCAAGCCCTAAAGAAAGGATGGCTGTACTATGAAGCTGGACAGAGATTCCTTGAAGTCCAGTACCTCACTGGTGGATTAATTGAACCAGATGTTACCAGCAGAGTCTCTATCGACGAAGCTGTGAAAAAAGGCACCTTAGATGCGCGCACTGCTCAGAAGTTACGAGATGTTAGTGCTTATTCCAAATACCTCACATGCCCCAAAACCAAGCTTAAAATATCTTACAAGGATGCTATGGACAGAAGCATGATAGAGGAGGGTACCGGTTTACGACTACTTGAAGCTTCATCTCAATCCAGCAAAGGCCTGTACAGTCCCTATAGCATAAGTGGATCAGGCTCTGCTACTGGGTCAAGGTCTGGCTCAAGGACTGGTTCCAGGTCAGGCTCCAGAAGAGGCAGCTTTGATGCCACAGGATCAAGTTTCACAACTACCTTCTCCTCATCTTCCTACAGTTCACCAAGCTACACCCGTCGATACTGATGAGTTGAGGAATGATTTTAAGGGAAGGATACACTAAAAAAAAACCACAGAGGTCACCAGATGCCTAATTCTCAGTGGAATAAAGACTACCTTTATTCTGCTCTGCATATGGTCATTATTAAGAGTTTTAATGTTTAATTTTATACAAGTTGAATTATTTTGGTAACTGTATATTTCATATTTACTTTTAGTCATGTTTATGCTTTCATATCAGACTTTGGGATTCCTGTACTGTAAGCAGATTACATACAGGGCTGTTTAGCATTTACAATATGTACCAGAAAAATGTACATGATATTTTTAAGTTGCAAGCATTAACTGTTCCACAAACAAGACTAAGTTTTAATATTATGATCACTTCCTTATAACTGTAAGTCTTATGACTATTAAACCTTAAGTGGAACCAAAATTGGGTGTACAAAAACATTTTTCTGTACATGTATATTTTTATGAATATTGAACATTTTCAGTAAAGCGAGATAAAAGCCACTCTGCAGAGCAGAATTAAGAGTCTCCTTAAAATTAAGAATACCTGCTTTAAAAAAAAAATGCCAAGCTTCAAGATCTTTTCTCTCCTGGGATACAATGCTGCATCTTCTCTGCCAGTATGTGAATTCCACTCCATTCCCAGTTATTTTCCACAAATTCTGGAGTTACAGTGACAAGCGTGCATTATGATAAACTGTAAAAGAACAAGCTTCGACATAAAGGAAACTGAATGGATTATACTTAATATGATGAATGAACCCGTCTGACAGCTCTGGATATTACACTCAACCTTAAGACCAACACAAACAAGTCCCTGTTTCACCAGACACTTAAAAAGGTAAAAGAAAAGTTCATTTGTGTGATGAATATATTATAAATAGATGTATGTAATTTTAGTCAAAGTCTCATTAAGTGTTTATTTTATCCTCTTCCTTTCAGATGTCCTCTTCAGTTTATCGCCTCTCCAGGTTTTTGCTCAGATGTCTTCCTGAACCCTTGGCATTTATTTTATTCTTCATTTAAAGTAGATATTTTATGCAAAATCAGAGAAACGCACTAGCTCATACAATATTTCAGTAGATTTATTTTCAACGGACCATTTTGAAACTTGCATTTTATCCTGAAATCCTACAAAGACCTAAAACGTGCTTTTGTAAGTGCCTGCAAGATACTGTAAAACACTTTAAAACAAAGTAAATATTACAAGATGGTACAGTGGTTATACTGTAAACAGACTGATGCATGAAAGAAAGAACAATGCTATCCACACGTCTGAATAGCATACTTACTGTGTTATCAGGTTGTCAAGCCTTTTTACTGTCCAGGTAGTTCACAATTTAACTTTAGTTTCAGTATCAAATCCGGTAGTTTCACAGGGCTAAAACCAATGTTTTGAATGTTTATTAGCTAATATTTACTGAATTGTCTTTTTCCCATTTTAGTGGGAATATTCACAGACAAGTATTGTACTGTATATCGATGACTATATAGAGCACTATTGCTGAAAGCCATTAATTAACATTTCTTTGAGAAAGATCTTCAAGCTTTGCCACCAGTATTTGTATTTCACCACATATAATTGTTCTGATTATAATTCTCCTTTGTAAAGCAACACATTCAATCTATATCATTTTATTTTCATACTCTATTTCTGCTATGCATGATTTACTAACATTTAAAGGTTGCAAAACTGAAATAGTTGTATCCATTAAAGCATTTGTTTATTATTACGTTTCAAAAGGTTTGAAGGATGTATTTTAATGAGGGTTATCAAGCCTTGTTTAAAATGGTGTATTTATAATAAATGGTGACGAGGAATTTACTGTAACACCTTATGCTATGTAAATAAAAATGGAAATGAAATGCTGGCAGTCTGTTGATTTTCATGAAATCATTACGGAACGCATGCATAATTCAGTTACTAAATACCTGGAAGTCATACCACTTTGTATTGTGGAGTTTGGTGGTGGGAGAATTGATATATTTTACTCAAATCATAAATTCTATGACAAGTGGTCTTCAACTGAAATAATAAGAGGTCCGCTAAGTCAGTCCTCAACTAAGGCCCAAACAATACACCTTAACACAAGGTATCTGCTTTTGAACAATCCTCTCTTGTTCTGTAGTCAGTGCAATAGACAAAATACAGGCAATATAAACACAGTATTGAAAACACAAGTAAAATACCTCCAGAATAAAAGTAGTGAAACTTTACCAATTAAATGAAAATTATGTTAAAAATGCTGGTTGGCTGTAGTTTCCAAGATACAGTCTGGGGTCAAAATATGAAATTCTGAGAATTAATGAGAATGGGTTTTATTCAAAAAGAATGTTTGTCTCAAAACTACCAGATCTAATTCAAAACACTGTCAGTACTTTATAATACATTCACTTTTCAGGTTCAGTCTGGTGGACGATTTAGAAATCTGTTGAATAAATGTACATAAACCAACATGGGCGATAAATACATCAACAAAACCAGCACTTTTGTCATTTGTTTTCTATTTCATCTCACTAAAGTAAGACTAAGTACATTTAATAAGGCAAACAATGTCTTAAACATGTTATTTATGCCACATCTGCATGGTGCAGTTATTGTTTATTTGACATACAAGCTCAAATTAACAGAATTTTTATTTGTGTGTTCCAGAGTTGGTAATGAATGACTTCCATCATTAATGTGATAAAATTATAACAGCCAAAGAACAAAATTGCATTTTTTGGAGAAAATGTTACAATATAGTATTATTTTCTTGCAGAATACTATTTGTAAAAAGTAATATAGTCCAAACACTTTGTCATAAATTCATACGAACTTTATTTTGCTCAGCTGCTAGGGAATGTCTTTTAAAGATATGCATGTCTGTTTTTTTTTTAAAAAAATACTTCATTGTTTTATCGTTACCAATTAGCATTCTGCAAGAAAACAGCAAGTTTTTGTTGCCGTTTTCTCAACAAAGTGCATTTTTCAGATGGGAGGTTTTGTTTTCTGGTCATTATACTGCACAAAATTAAAACTTTTGTTTTAATTCTAGAAATTTTGTTAATTAAACAAATTAATTATTTGCTTAAATGTAATTTATTAATCATTACATTTCTATCTCATCATATTTAAAATAAGACATAATCACCTAAAGCAGGGGTGTCCAACCCTGGTGCTGCAGAGCCACTATCCTGCATGTTTTAGATGTTTCCTTCTTCCAACACACCTGATTCCAATGATCAACCCATCATCATCATCATCATCATCATCAAGCTCCGCAGAAGCCTGATAACGACCATCAGGTGAGCTGGAAGAGGGAAACGTCTAAAACATGCAGGATAGTGGCTCTGCTGGACCAGGGTTGGACACCCCTGACCTAAAGACTAACTTTTCAGTGAGACATAAGAAATTATTTTTAAACAATAGATCTGGAAAATCTTATTTCAAGAAATCTAATCAAGATAATTTTCACTTGTTCCATTGGCAGATTTTTTGCTTGAATTAAGCAAAAAAATAATAATTATCTTGAATTAATAAATTGTGATAAATCACTTAAGAAGGTTAACTTTCTTAAGTGATATATCACAATTTATTATAATATTATCCCCTATATTTTGTACTTTTTTCAGTCAAAATCTGGTATTTTCATGATTTAATTTGCTAATCATGTAATTGTTCATAAAAATTCAATTTAAGTTAAGAGTTATTATATCAAAAAC
>JAPTYQ010000003.1:30183077-30194313 GCA_029814465.1 Ostorhinchus cyanosoma
CATCATCTTCTACAACATTGATTCATAAGGAAAACCCATGGAGTCGGATCCATAACAGTGAATGGAGACACTTGGTTTGATGTTCAGTTATGTTAATATCTTAGCTGAAAAAGTCACTCTTTCTTCCATTTTCTCAGTTTTTATAAAATGACTTTTGAATTTACTCTGAGTTTTCACGAACATCTCGATGATCAGTGATTTAAATAGAGGAAAACATATATGATTTACACTGAAAAAATATAATATAATAAATGGTGATAAATCACTTAAGAAAGGTTAAACATTGGGAAAAAATAATTTGGGAACTGACACAAAAGTAGAACTGGGTCTTTATGGGTTAATAAGTATTAGTTAAAAGGTATTAAAGCTATTATTATCCTTAAGGATTAGGATTCATTAGCCCTAATAAGGTATTGTTTGTTGTGCCTGTAGTTTTAGTGGCAGCAAAAAAAAAACAGTAGTTGAGTGTATAATGAACTGTTAATAAATGCATAATAACATATGTATTCATCTTGATAAAATAAAGCAACAATAAACAATTAATTGAAAACTTAACAATTTTCTTTGTTAAGTACTTAGAAATAAGAGCAGGATATTCTTATGATACAGTTTTTATCACTTGTATACTCTAATGAACACATAATAATGTTAATATGCGTCATATAATGGTATTATTACAAACGGGTTTTAGAAGCGTGCTATCGAAAAAAAAAGTAAATACTTGAGGTCTTAGCGATACTGGCAGTCCGAGGCCTGGCAAAGGAAACTCTCCAAAACTCTTTTATCCAAACTGAAAGGAAAACACAAAAAAAACTTCCCAAAACATGACGAATGTCTGGTAAATGTGTAGGCTCGTTTTAATGTATTAATAAAATGTCAAAAGGTATTAATTAAAGTGACAGCACATCTCACCACTCGCTTTGCCCGCCTCCTCGCTGCAGACCCTTTATTTATTCAGAGGCTGAGGTCAGCGGTATGGAGTAATGGTTGGGGGACCAGATGGGTTTATAACCAAAACATATCTGCAGTTGTCCACATTTTTTCTCGAGGCTCGACCACCAGAGCTACTGTGGTTAAAGCTCATGAGTAAGCTCTTACTGGCCATGCTACATCACTATGTAACTGTCTGCGCTGCACTCGACCACGCAATGGAAAAGTCTGACTCACTCTTGTCTGGACAGGAACTGACTGAGTGGACTGGTCTGTCTAATAGCATACCTATGGTATTCCATTCAGCAAATGTGACATCTTTGAATAACATCTCAGCCAGGTCATGAAACACATGTCGCTCCAATCTATTTTAACACTTGAGGTAAAAAACAGGAGGAATAAAGTGTTGAGGCGAGACGTGACGAGGCAAAGAGCCAAAGTGAAAACAGGCCTAATGGCTGCAGCGAGCGGCGCTCTGAACTTTACAGGAAACCAAAGTGAAGTTCAGGGTTTGTCGATTTGGGGTTGGGTCACCAGAAAGGCTCCAGAGATACGTCAGATCATGAGTGTGATGGTAACGACTAACATAAGGCTGGTGTCAAAACTGATACTAATGTGTTAATGTCTAATGAACGGCCTCAGTGGCTTTGACATTTTTTACTTTAACCTCCTGAGAGCCAAGAAAGTAAATGTTTTGGCTTTTTTACATGAAATAATTATCTTGATTGGAAACTGTATTGTGCAACAGTTTTCTCAGATGCATTTTTAATTTGTTCATGGAATATTCTTTGCAGTAGAAAGCATATTTCAGTAAAGCTGTGAAACTCTTGTCCCTTAGAGAGAACAAAAATGCATCACTGGGTCTCAAGGGGTTAAACATAGACCAGGGTTTGGGTATTAGTCATGCCTTTCAAGATGGTGATTAGTTTTGATTGCCTTTTTTTGGAAATGTGCAGTTCAAGGAAAATAAAGTGTGTTTAGGGTTTGAAATGTTCTACATTGGAAATCCATTTTGATTAACTTCACTTAAGAAGAAAACGCATTGATAACAGGAAATGTTACGAGTCAAGCATCAGCATTTTTTCCTCTTCAGACTTTTTTTTTGTCATTTTTACATCTATTGTTGGTGAATTACTTTACATCTATAAGTAAAATAGCCAGAGGAAGGGAGACATTGTGTTCACAGCCGGTAAGAAAAGGTTAAGAGTCAGTATCTTAACAGACCTGAACCACTGGATGTCCTCCTGCCAGGGCCTTCACCGCTCCACGGCTGCCCTCCGTCTCATAGTGGGCTCGGTGGTGGGACTTGGGCTGCACCTCGATCTGCAGGCTGTATGGTCCGGAGCTGGACGGCAGCTGCCAGTCAAGGGCTGGCAGGGATGGGCTGTTGGACAGAAAACATATTCAACATGTCAACGTGATGAGGAGGGAGAGGAGCTTATTTTAGATGCACTTATCAAGGTAGAATGTGCAGAATGTGAACACTGTGGAACGCCAGACCCTGTGATAAACCTGCTGAGGAATTAACACTAAAATTACAAATATGCTTCAACTATTCCCATGCAAATTAAAGTCCCCCTCCGCCCAAAAATGGGTCACTGAATTCACACGTAATGATATCGATGCACAGTTTGGAGCTCTCTCAATCTAAAATCTGCATCCTTTTACGAGTACATTACTGAAATCTGAAGCCACCTTTGCTCATGCATTGAAAATGGAGTTTTAGACGAGCAGGAAACATCTTCAGTGTCTAATATACAAGACAAAGAAAAGGTATTTTGCAGATTATTGGATGTTTCTGCCCAAAAAAACACATCAGAATCAGATTTAGGTGCAGTCTAATGCTTGTGTCTGCAAACATTAACCTCCCTCAGGTGTAACCATCGCTGCTTCCTTCTTTACCTGACATACTGCTTTGGTTTGGACCAGGAGTACGGGTGCTGTGGAACATCCAGAAACCCGCCACAGTAGCCTTCTTTCTTTAAAGGCAGGCGGTTGGAGGAGTGTTCATCTTGACAGAGCTCCCCTGGGCTCAGCTCTTCACCTCCGGGCTCCAGCTTCAGGCTGACTGTGGGGCTGTGTTCCACACTCGTTTTTCGGGCTTTCATTGGGATTCCTTCTCCGAGGTCTACCACCCCATCTGTGGTCAAAGCGTTGATGGCTGCCAGAATAGCTGAGTTGGTGTATTGGTTGGTATTTGGCAGCCAGCTCTCCTCTGTGATGCTGAGGCGAGGGGAGGTCTGCGGGGACAGTCCAGGGGAGTGGTTTGGAGAGTACGGGTACTGCTTATGTGGCGCCCCGCTGCCATTGAAGCTGTACTTCCTCTTGGCACCACATGGGGAATTTGGTCTTGATCCTCGCTGACCCATCCAGCTGTCATCCGTCACACTTGTGCGTGGGGAAGTGCAGGGGGAGTGGCGGGGGGATCCTCCAGGGGCGCAACCTTCACCTGGGAGAACAAGTGTGGAGCCTTTGGGGGAGACGGAGGGAGACTGCCAGGGGGAGTTCTGAGGCGAGTTGTCGTAGTTGTAGGAGTAGTTGGACTCGTAGGAGGAAGCTTCGGAATGGCAGCTGCGAGAGGAGATGCTGCTGGCCGGACTCAGGCAGCTGGGGTCACGGTATCCCTCTGCGCTGGGGAGGGTGAGGGTCACGATGGAGTTGACCCTCTTGGCAACAGGAAGGTTACTCTCCTCCACCTCATCCTCAGGAAACTGACCGTAGGCTGTGATCTCTATACGAGGGCTCTCCAGGGTCGGGGCTCCATTTGGGCGGACGTTTGCAGATGAGTAATAGCCGGCCGCTCTCATGTCGTCTTGGGTGTCATAGCTGTGGGGCTCGGTGACAGAGACAGATATAGTGGGGCTGGACTGAAGGCTGTGGTACTGGGAGGGAAGACAAGAATTGCCCAGTGGGAGGGAGAGACTGACATTTGGCGTGTAGCCATATGCATCTGGAAAGAAAACAGATTGGCTTTGTTACTATGATAATCAAACACACATTCACTGGCTCCCTTCGTAAGTGGGAGACAGCTGCCAAGTCTTATGAGAGCTGCTGCAGAGGTGTTGCCTATAATGGCAAAAGAACAGCTTGCCTACTGGATTTGGCCAGATGCAGAAGGTATGTGAGCTAGAACTTAATGCATCATGTAACAGGGTTCCCCAAACCTAGTTACAACATGGTGAGGCCCAAAACATCTCTGAATGGCTGAAATTGTTCAAAGGGAATTAGGTGGGAGCCTTGGACGAAGCAGCCAAAAATAACCCAAGTCTAAAAATAACTAAAAAAAAAAGGTGAAACCAGGTGTTTTTTTTCCATTTTGCTTCGCCAGATTTATGCCACTTAATGCACATGCTGTCGCCCATAAAATGTAAGATTATGAAAACACACACCGGTGCTTTTGTTGGCAGGTTTTATGTGGCAGCAGCCATCGAAAATAAACACAGGAGGGACATGATTCGTTTATTTGCATGCTGTAAAGGTGCACGCTGTACTCGACTGAGGGAGGCTTATGGTGTGTGCCAACACTCCCGCTGGGTCGTATGAAACTCTGTCCGTCTGTGGCAAACGCTGAGGTCACAACCAGAGGCAGAGGAGGGGGGGAACATGGGAACAGGAGTTGTGGTTATATGGGGCATGAAGCTGGATAAATGCAACCACAGTGGAGCACATTGATATGGATGGAGACGCTTACTGCAGACAGACAGCCTACATTCACCACAGCTCCTGTCTGCTGTAAATTAAAGAGAATTAGGGGCCCCACCATAAAGACTATGACATCAGTGCTGCACCATATGACTCCTTGTAATAAAAGAAAATTATGCTTACATTAAATGCTGCTTGCGGTGTGTGACACAGTAGCAGTGAAATGTTTGTTTTCTATAATTAGACTGGTGTGGATTGGCTGGAGGTGGCCATCCTCACAGGTAGCCTGAGGCCAAAAGGATTCCAGTCAATACAGCCCACTGAATCATCCACAATATTACCCACAATGCAGTGTAAGTCATTAGCACAAGTTCAATTCTGACTATTTTGGGAGCACTTTTTAGTCAGTGGAGGCTCACAGGCTGCAGCCACGCCCACTTCTTCTCAAATCAGCAGGGCGGGGCTCACATGGACTATCTGAACCACAGCTTTAATAACACTGGTCCTAAATGCAGAAGACTGAAGTGGATCCAAGTGTTCAACTGAGAGGAAAGTAATTCAGTGGCACATCACAGATCAACACATGGCATCCTAGTGTAAAGTATCCAAAACTAAGAATAAGTTGTATAGTGAATAGAAGTCAAACTCACCCTCTTCAGCTGATTTCATTTTCCTCGTCGATCCAAAAGCAACGTGTGAATCAAACTCTACAGCACAGATGCAAATGGTGAAAAAAAAAATTACTTATCCATATAGCGTTAACATCCAGATCCGGATCCTTTTTTGTCGCTGTGTGATCGCAAACAAACAACAAAAATGAGAAAGAAGTTGGAAAAAGAAGTTTGCTTTTCAAAAAAGGCGAAAAAAACCTGCGTCCAAAAAAAAAAAAAAGGTACAGAAAGATGCGTCAAAAAACTCTTTAACACATGTAGAGTGAGATCATGACTGCGTACGTTCGGATTCTAAAAGCCTATTTTCGTCGCTGTGTTGAGATATCTGAGTGTGTCGGGGGATCCTGGATCTGTGTGGTGGCTGTGACGCACTGCTCCGGCGCACCGAGGGCTCGTGCGCTTTTAAACCCGGGGATCACCTCGGCTGTTGCGCACCGCCCATCCACACTGTGACGCAGCTGCGCGTCCGACCACCAGATGGGTCCAATGGAGATCCTCTCTCACTGGGGTTTCCAGCGGCAAAGGAGGCCAATTAGTGAAGCTGGCAGAGGAGCCTGAAGCTTGTTCTGATGAGTAAAATAAGCCTCGGCAGGGAAGTCAAATACAAGCTCTAGCAACTGGAAAAACATCCTGCACTGTGAGAGCAAATCCAACAGAATCTGAGCCAGAGTGAACATCTTTTCTTACCGTAAACAGTGGAATTATTTGAGTGAAAGTGACACAGCATCAGCATAAAACTCTATGATTTGTTGTGTGACAGATGGAGTAAAAAACCCTGCAACAAACCCATGAATGCATGATCCATGACCAACTTAATGAGTAGGAACAGCATTAATCTACTGTTTCCACCACTTTATCTACTGTATCTGCTCCTTTGGCATTGTGTACAAAGGGATCTTTAATGTGACACTGCACATGGAACCTCCTAAAATCAAGATTTATGTGCAGACTAATCCTCATGAGCATTTTACGTTAAACTGCTGCTGTTTTCACCCTGAAAGAGCCATTCATCAAGTAGTTACTGCAGACGGATGTTCAGTTCAAGGCTGCTGGGTTTGCAGATTGCAGCTGGAGTGGCGGCAGATGCAAACACAGGTGAGCCAAACATGCCAGAACATATACAACAAGTGCTATTTCATCTGATGTATATGAAACATAAAAACGCTCTTTAGATCTTGTACAGGCATCTCATGGGTTTTTTTTTTTTACATTTTTGCAGAGCCAAATAATTACTTTTCCACTTCCTTCTAACAGACTCCATGTCTGTCGGGCACACAACGCATAATTATCCATACTTGCATAGGAGGACTATATAAAAATCAAGCCCTATACCCAGTCATTTGACACGCCAAACTGAGAATCTTCATAGAGTTTTCCATACGCCGCTCTCTGTGGTTGGTGTAGACTTATTGGGCTTGTGTCCACAGTGCCTTCAGTCACATGCAGACAGGGTTGTTGCTATCTTTGGCAGGTTTGGACCACTCAGCAGCTGGCAGCGGCCCTGTGGTTTCTGTGATGACAATAGTCACATGGTGGCTCTCAGAGAGTCTCTCCATCCCTGGGGGTTAGAGGCTACATTACAGCTCTGCATCATCTTATCAGCTGGCCCTGTTTGGAGCTTGGTTTGATCCTCAGTGGCGGTGGAGTGTCATACCACTGCCACTCTCAGCCAGGAAGTGTAAAGTGTATCTGTATTTAAAGGTCAGAACTTGTTGTCGTCTTGCAGCTCAGTAGTGTAAAGTATTTTTGGAGTGAGAATTGGAGAACATGTAGCTGTGTGCTTTGCAAAACTTGTTTTCTGGGTTGTCTTTTTGTGCATTTTCTAAGACAAGGAAGCTGAGGTAAATAGGCAAATTGCTTAAGTATTTAGTGTTTGTTACAAAAAAAATAAAAAAAAAAATAGCACAAATTTTCTTTGACGTTATTATTAGAAAGTGTAACTGTTAAACATATTCACAGAAAAACCTCAATGAATAAATCTGAATGTCAAACATCAAAACACATGGAATCTGTCTCTAAGCTGACGGTAAATCTCTATTTTTTGGTTTTTTTGAAAAATGAAAATGTAATAAATATATTCTTTACAAACAAAACAGCAAATGAGGGAATATCTTTTCAAAGCATTCGTCCTTTTCGTAGAGTTCAGACAAACAATCCCACAAAACATTAGCGTGATTCTATAATTTTATGCTATTTTTTCCTTTAATTTGTCAATCTTCTACATCACATAAGCTTCATGATCTAACAGAAAAACACAGCACAAATAAAGCCATATTTCCAGAGATGAAAAATGTCTTAATATTGTTTTGTAGAATTATCTAATCTAAAGGTAGAACTGGATGTTTCTTATTGCATTAAATTCAGTTCCATTTATATTGTGTCAGTCATATTACATTGATACCTCAAGGCATTTCACAAATTCAGAGCAATGTTTTACAAAGATTTCACAAAGAGAAAACCCACCAGATCCTCCGAGAGCGAGTCTGAGGCGACAGTGGGGAAGAAAAATGTCTTTTACAGAAGGAAAAACCTCAGACAGAACTGAGCTCTGGGTGGACGGCCATCTGCTTCAACTGGCTGGGGTTAGTAAAGAAAAAAAAACCAAAAAAAAAAAACATACTGGACAACACAGGCCATACACCAGGACTGAACGGAACCAGAACGAGGACAAACCTGGAGAAAGGAACAGAAAGAGGGAGGACAGAGACAGAAAACGATAGATAATATAACAGGCAGACAACCAAACCTGCAAAAAAAAAACATGAGATTGAGGATAAAATATGTTTTTTTTTTCATTTACTCATTACAACTGAATTCTGAGCAGATATTAATTAATTAACATTAGAGACACAAACAAAATGGTCAAAACTCAATCAGTACTTCCTTTAAAAAGTACCTCTGCTGAGCTAAGCTAACAATCAATGAAGCGAAAGTCCAGTTTTTATCCAAACAGAGGGCGTTTCTGTACGTCCACAAAAACATACAAACATACAAAACACCACCTGGAGAGTCCTGTCGCTAAAGCTAATGTTGATTAGCTCTAGAGATCACCATTAATATTGTGCAAGTTACTTCCAAACTGTAATAGATTACAGAATACTTGTTACTGTTATTTCAAATTAATTACTTGACAATATTACGGTCTCAGAATTATAATGCATTACATGATATAAGAGATAAGAGAGCCGGTAAATAAATAAATCCACAATCAATAATGAATTCGAACTAGTCGTAGCTTTAACTTGTCTTTGCAGATCACAGGCGTCATGCTAATGCTAACTAGCCTCTTTAAAGCAGGACAATGCTCTGTGTTCTTCTGCCGTCTGCACCCGTCGGCTGAACACCAACAGGAAATAGAACTTTCCTGCTGCAGTTTTGATTCTTTAGGGCAGGGGTCACCGATCCTAGTCCTCGAGGGTCGTTATCGGTCGTTATCGTTCTTCTGCAGAGCTTGATGATGGGCTTATCATTTGAATCAGATGTGTTGGAAGACGGATACACCTAAAACATGCAGGATACCAGCCCTCCAGGACCAGCCCTGGTGACCCCTGCCTTAAGGTTTCATGGTCTTGCTGTTTTGTTTTTTTTTTCCATTTGAACAATTAAATTATGGGTAAAAAATGTGTTGTAATGTAAGCACTACTGAACATGTACCGAGTGAAATATATACGACTACTGCGTTACAGCAAAAAGTAACCTGTTACTGTAATCCATTACTTTTGTAACAGGATACTCCTAACACAGATTACCATGATGGGATTTTGTGCAGTTGTACACGTTTTCAACTCTGACCATTCAAGACCGTGATGTTTCGATATCAGGGTGTTTAAGAAATCTGCCTCGTCTCTGTTTTGAAACGACGTATCACATATGCCCCACATTCACATTCACAGCCCCCCCCCCGCCCCCCGCCGTACACACACACACACCGCCTTGAACTTGACTAAAGTAAACTCTCTCTACTACCTACACTTGAAACCTCAGCCGTCCACAGGTTTCGTCATGGGGACGTGGCTCCCTGGTCATTTGAAGAACCCCTCTTGTTCCTTTGACCTCATGGAAATCTCCCGTAGGGACTGGGGGGNNNAAATGGGGCGAGGGGAGGGGAGTGCCACTTCATAGTTATGTGTAACTGAAACATGTGCTGCAGTAAACACTTCCACCCGTCTGCAGTTAATAAATAGCTCCGCTGCTGATTGAGTCGCGGACCCTTGTACGTCAGGACGGTGCGAGGCCTCGTAGTTTTTCCAGCCGGGCCTGTTGCTGGTTAGTGGACACCTTAGTAACAGGCCACTCCAGACCAGATGGATCCAGAGCCACAACTGAAGGAAGAGCAAAGCAGATAATGAGAACCAACACCGATGATGTAGATACAGCAGAGAGGAAAAAAAAACAAAAAAAAAAAAGATGTGCTTTGATACTGACGAAGCTTCTCACAACAAAACACTGAAGCGATTTAGCACCGAAACTGGCTCCAAATCTGAAGTTCAGGTCTCTGGATGTTACATGAACATTTGACTTCTTTGAGTTTTTACTTTCATCTCGTCAAAGTGAGTTCTACTTTAGATTTGGTTCTTTTCGGTTCAAGTCCACAGATAAATCAATGATCTTCAGGATGTAAGGAAGTCTCACGGCAGGTTTTGTCCAAATTATGTCTGTTTTCTGTTTTTGGTTAAAGTTCAAACTAACAGCTATATTTAATATCATCTGTCAAATATTTATGTTAAATGAATTAAAGGTCAACTCCATTTATTATTATTGTAGGGAAATTCAGTTTTGGCATTTTACCCTTTTTAATACTCACACAATCCCTAGCATTAGCATTAGCATTAGTAGTTCTATGCCTCCTGGTCTTACATTGGACCTATAATAGAAGATAGGATTTGTTCTTAATAGGTAAAATAAAGCTGAATTTAAAAAAAAATGTTTGAGGATATACTGTAGTAACGTTGATAATTTAAGTGGCTGTTGTTGGCCCATTAGAGAGAAACAAAAATATGTCTGGACTAGAACCACAAAAATATTTAACTCCCTTTACATTTTACCTAGAAGTAACAACTCTGCAGACATTTATTTAATGTGCATTTATGAAATTATTAACCTACAATAAAGAAAACTCAAGATTTGTGGCATGCACTGAACTTAAAAACTGATTAACTCCAAATAAAGCTCTAAAGAAGCATATTAGACACATTCTGGTTGAGGTTAAATATACATATTTTGCATATAAGCTGCAAATATTTACTGATGTATGATGCATGAACAGCTCTAGGATAAAACTACTGATAATAAACTGATCAAATATACAAAAATAATAGTTATTCCTCCAAAATCGGCTGATCTGGCCCCTGGGATGAATGTGTGGAATACAAAAATGACACTAAAGGTAATTAAGGATGTTAAAATCAATCTAAAGTGGGTCAGCCCAGTAAAATATGATCATAATAATCTATAAATAATGAAAACTGCACATTTTTCTCTCTGTTTTAGTGTAAGAAAAGCAAAATGACACAAAAATATTTGCATTTACAGACGAGCTTTTTGCAAAAAATGTAAATAACCTGAACATAATGAACAGCCTGAAACATAGTCAGTACAGTAAGTGGATTTTTAACCATATGAAGCCTATTACTAAATGTTTTGTGTATTCATAGAGCTACTGCGATCTGTATGTTAAAATGCATAAGTGTAAATAAATAAAGTAAAGCGTAATATTGTTAAAAATGCACCCATTTTTCGTGAAAATTTTCAGGTTGTTCATATTTGTTCATGTTAAGTTCAAGTACGATTTGTAGACGTAAAATAAATTTATTATGGAATTTTACTTTTTTCACTCAAAAATATAGAAAAAAACCTTTGAAGTTGACATTATTCATATTTTTTTTAATCCTATTATTTATATTATTGTCCTGGTCTGGCTCACTTTATATCATATTAGGCTGAACTATAGGCTAACTACTTAAATACTAGACTACATGTAATACTGTTGCATT
>JAPTYQ010000003.1:30204768-30216676 GCA_029814465.1 Ostorhinchus cyanosoma
AGATAGATAGATAGATAGATAGATAGATAGATAGATAGATAGATAGATAGATAGATAGATAGATAGATAGAGGGTTGGTGGTTCGAATCCCGCTCTGTCCTAGTCATGTGCTGTTGTGTCCATGTCACCGTCCTTCCCTCCAGCGTCACTCACTCTGGTGTATGAATGTTCGGTGGTGGTCAGAGGGGCGTGGGCACGAACTGACAGCCACGCCTCCATCAGTCTGCTCAGATACAGATGTAGTTTACCACCACCAGAGTGAAAATGTGAGAGTGAATGAATAATGGATCAATAATGTAAAGCATGCCTTGAAAAGCGCTTTCTAAACCATTATTATTATTATTATTATTGAGTGCATTCTAATTATGAAGTGCATATATGTTCCCTTTTCTCTTGAGTTTGTTTATCTGTTAATCGAACTTAATCCACAGCAAACCTGAGATTAATCGGAGTAAAAATCCTAATCATTTGACAGCACTAATTTATTTGTTTCAAGCAAAAGAAAAAACAAACCTTTTGTGTACAAGGAACTAATATCAGAGCAAATAAATTATTAAATAGAGATGATCAACACAATATGGTAATTACCATGTAAACTGATAATAACAAAATCAATTCATTATGTATTGAAAAAGGAGTGAGAAGAAGAAAACATATTAAACCCCACCCCCTCATGTATAGAACATAACACATGACTTTGACTTCCTGAATGATAGTATTCAGTGAATGGGAACAACTGTCAAAGACCTGCAGAGGTTCAGGACTTAAAGCTCTCACTTCATAACAGTGTCTTCTTGTCCATTATAACAGCGTCTATAATTAACCCTTTCATGCGTAGTGGTCACTCCAGTGGACAGCTGTTCTCCAGCTGTTCTCTTGTATATTCATGGGTTCTGTTGTTTTGGTTTCACATCGGCCGACACAGTGGACGTTTATGCGCCATCCCATAAACTGACATTCACAGCATTACTGTAACTTCACTGCTCCAGATAAACCTGATCTGCACTAACATGTCTGAGTGTAAATCGATTGATAATTGTAATTAGATTGTAATTAACCTTTTTTTTCATATTATCTGAGTGTTTTATTTACACTTTGACTCAGTTTGATGTGTTATAGTACTACCATGTTATGCTATGTACAGATATAAGTATTGTTTTTTAGAGTATTAGTATACAATTCAGTATTTAAAGTTAGAGTTAAACATATTTTCAAATACATTTCAAACACATTTACGAAAGGTCAGATAAAATAGAAAGTTTATTACATCAAAACAGAGGAAATGCTAGAGTTGTAATGATGCTAAATGCTGCAAATAATTATTTGTAAAAATTGAATCAAAAGTTTTTGCATCATTTATTATTGTTGGGAGTAAATTGGAAGTAAATAGTCATAATCAGTAACTGAATTGAGTTTTTCACTGTAAAATTTATGCCTCTTTTGTCTGAACTTATTTTCAATACATTTGTCTTGTGCCTTTTAAGCATTTTTGTGGTTTTACTTTTTTATTTCATGTCATTTGTAAGTGTTACTTTACATAAGTGAGTGTAAATAAATATAAATACATTAAACTATTACTGTTGTTTTATTATAGTATGAGTCAAAAGAAAGAAACAAACAGACTGACTGAGTAAAGTACTTTCCTCAAAACAACAAAACTTGGCTCCAAACAGAGGTTTTTTTGGTTTTTTTGGGTGTTATTAAAGTAAATCACTGGTCACATGAACATTATCCGGCCCATCTCTGCTCCTCATGTGGTGCATTAACTGTCTCCGTTGGAAAACACACCACACTGATCCTCCACAGACATAGGAACACTTAAGTACAACCTATGCAGAGCGTCCTCCCTCCCATGGACGCGCAGCTACAAAGTGAAAACGAGGAGATGAAAGAGAACATTTCTTAACATGTTAAAGCCATCGGACCATCACATTCATCACCGAATCGCCCACCATCCACCATCTACAAAGTACTTCCTCCTCCGCGGGGAGAAATTGATAACACATTGTCTGCTTTTCTCAATAACTACCTTAGATTACATGGTATAAATATCTGTTTTTTTTCTCTTTAAATGTATACTTAAATCTTCCTCTCTGCTGTGCACACTTAAAAACATAATCTGTAATTACTGTAGAGTTGGGTTTATTTACTTAAAACTGTTTTCCATCTATGGGCCTTTATGTACATTATTAAAGCTGCATTATCTACTTAGAATGCATTTTGCTTTAAATAAACTACAGGTAAGTGCACAGTAAAAACTTGTCTCTGTTGGATCTTTTTTCTTTATTTCTCATTGTCTTACTATATTGTATCATATAAATAATCCTTTCAGTGTATTTTCTGCTGTTTGTTTTATAATTGTATGTACTTTATACTACCTTTAAGTTCGTTTTTTTTTAATGTTTCATTTATTGTAATGTTACTGTTTATGTAACTTTTGCTGAATTGCTTGTGTTAAACACGTTGACATGTTTATTGTGGAACAGATAAACTTTGCATCTTCTTGTATGTTTCAAATGGAGGTTTTTCTATAATATACAACTTTAGAAAAATGTAATTCCAAAGCATTTTACACCAAGATAACTGAAAAACATATATTTTACATAATTTTCTGTCTTTTTATGCTAACTACTGCTGTGGTGTCATTATTTTGGACTCCTTTAATATTTGCTTCATGTCTATTTGATGTTGAGTATTTTTTCCTGTTTTTAAACAAGTCAAAAATAATTTGACACCACTTAAGTTGTACTGTGGAGAATGAAATCCTCAAAATAAGTATATTCTGTGTTCATGTCACAATAACTGCACATGGATTGGAACTTTTCTGCCTGTGGAGAAACACCGTCTTCTGTTTAGTCTTTGTCTCCATCTAGTGGACATCTAGTGAATAACATTAAAAACCAAATTTTGAATGACATAAATGAATTCTTTGTTTAAATGGGATTATTAAATTCCTTTAAAACCTATTAAATCCTTATAATTGTTCTCTAGTGTACATCAAAAACATATGGAAATGTAAAAAAAATAATAATAATAAATTCCTGAAACGTTTGGTGTGTAAACCTGGAAATTGTTTGACATCAGAAACTTCTTTTTATTCATTTATTGATAACAATAATATAAATAACAGACAAACTGTTAGAAATCGCAGTGTAGGACATGAAAAGCAAAATTCTACAACATCACAAACACAGAACATTGATCTCAACAAAAAACACGGGAATCAACATTCGGATTTAAGAAAAAATGTAAATCAAATATTTAACCCCAAATGCAATTTGCATTAAAGTGTCACACTCCTTCTCAAACAACTACATCCACTATTTGTCTTTTTTCTTTTTTTTTTTATTAAAGTGCAGCTACATTTTTCCATGTTGTAGCTACAGTTTAAACAAAATAATCCACCTGTATTTAGGAATAATCAGCCTGAGTTTAACTCAATTATTTTAAGTAAAACACAGTTAAACCACCTCCTCTTCACTGATTTGTACGTGTAAAACATCCGCTTCTTCCTTCAGGTTTTCATTTCACTGAACACATGCTTCACTCCAACACTTACAAAACAAGGAGTGAATGATAAAACTCATTCCTCCTGCACAAGAACACCCAGAACAATAAAAGAAAAAAAAAAATCACACAGAAGGGGAATGTAAATGTCAATAAAGGCCTAAAAGTAATCTGCCATTAAGGGTCCTTCGCTGTGATGTTTAAATAGTTTTACCATCAGAAATAATGAAACCAAACATGAAACAAAACCTCTGATGGATTATCTATGTTGTGAGATGTGGCTTTAAATACATAAACGTAGATAATGAGGCACAAAGCGAGCTGCCATATCCGGACAGGAAGGACCAATAGCCACAGACAGACGTCCTTAGTGTAAAATTCTGCTTTATAATCAAGGCCAAATATGTGAAGAATACATTTAATGTTGCTACGGAGTGCTGGTTTTTCTACAAAGATGGCGGACTCATGCCATTCACTGTCTTCGAAAAAGGTAAAAGACACAGCAGCAAATATCCAAAGACGCTTCTGTCCAGGACTCGTCATCAGCGTTTCCTTTTTTATGTCATCGGAGGTGTTTCTATTTTTGGTAAATGCACATTTTACAAGTCGAGGTTAACATTAATAGCAGTAGTAATCAGAGCTGCGTGTAAAGGCGTTATTTACAGTAACACAGGAAAACATTGAAGGAAATTGTTTTTGTTTTTTTTTAAATCCTTTACAGCAACTCAACACTGTTGTAAGACTGAGGCCAGCAACTGTTGTTAATACTTATGATAAAAAAAGAACACTTAAAAAAATCTCAACTCCACATATAAAAAATTTAAACATTGAAATAAATGCATCGAAACTGTATAAAATGACACTTGAAGCCGCTTTGTTGGAAATGCTTGAAAACAAAAGAAGGCAAAATGACCCTTTTTCACAAAACGGGTCCAGTGTTCCAGGCCTTCCAAGTGCAGTCACTAACGCCGTTTCATTTATTTTGTTTCCATCCATTTATAGTCGGTTTTATGTGCTCTGTCTTTTCAAGTAATCCCAAGTCGCAGTCAAATAAATCCAAAGAATGATTATTTAATTATTTTTTTTCTTCTGATTCTGATTGTTCCAGAGGTTCCTAGACGTCCACAGGTCAATTGTCAATCACTGAGGATCAGTGAGTTGGAAAAAGTGCTCAAAATAGAAAGCTCAGAGAAGCAAAAACTACGAAACAAACAAGTAATCCCAGTTTGGCTCAAGACGAAAGTTTGGAGTAGCTCGGAGGGGAAAACTTGCGCTTCAGGTATTTGATAATGTAGAGAGGAAGACAGCTGACCAGTGTGATTGCACAAACCTTCCACAGGAAAGGCCAAGTCGTGATGAAAGACAAGTCTGGAAAACAGAGGAAAAACTGTTCAGGTACATGAAGGTGGTAGAGGGTCAGGTTTACAAAGACCACCAGGGATTAAAGGGGACATATGTAGTACTGATGTTCTAGATAGTCCAGAACCAGAACAGACGTACGACAACGAAAACCACCAACGAATCAGCGATAAGTATCCACGGACTGTATCACTCCACTGAATAAAGTTATTTACACACATCTGTATTATGGTATCATTAAGTTTTCTTCTCAAAACTCACAGATGTTTATTTTGACAGTCGGTCTAAAATAACACTATGTCTTATACTCTTCTTTTGCTGCATCAGCTGATAGTTTACATTATAGCTCTGTTAGCTTAGCTCTGTTTTTAGACAGAAAACAGCCACGGTAAAACCACAAATCATCACTGTTTTACTACGATTTCTGGTGTCAGTAGCTAAACTAAAGATCTGTTTGGAATAGAGTGGCGCAATAAATCGTTTGTACGTGTGGGCAATAGTCACATTGCAGGTCCTGTCATGTAGGATCTAATTTCAGGGGTACCTGTCTGAAACTGCACGCAGCGATCCAACAATCACAAACGTTCTTAATCAGTTTGGAGGGAGTCGCTGGTAACAATATTGAAAAATGAGCAAAGAACAAGACAAAATCACAACAAACGAAGACTTGGTGCCAAATAGCAAAGCAATGTCGGTTATCTGGAATTATTTCGGCTACAAGAAGGACCATATTGAAATGTGTTCTGTGTTGATGGTGCCTTGCAATTGTTGCCCCAACGAGAGGAAACAACTAATTTGACTATTTGCGTCGACACAACACAGCGGTTATATCCTCCTGAGTATTTTTTCATAACTCATATATATATATATATATATATATATATATATATATCACAGGGTTACAAAAAAATCACAATGTCAGTGTTTTCCAATATTGTGCAGCCATAGTTTGGAATCGTCCAAACAAGGTCAGAACTATCACAAGTTAGTCTGAACCGTGTATCAACAAACATCCCATAATAACTTTACATCCTCATAAAGCCTAATAATCAAGCTGATGTAGAAAAAATGCTAGAATTTCAGCATCTAACTTCATTCTTTTAATTTACAGCTTTGTCCAGTGGTGAAAACAACTGTGCTTCTACATTTTATCAGTTTGTTAATTTCTTTGATGTTTAAAGTTGTTTCTTTGTGGTTCTCATCCTTTTTCTTCACTTTCTGATGCTTTGGTCAAAGTCCCCGTGGTGTTAGTTTTCACTCTAGTGGTCAGATTAAACCCCCCAGTTCAATGCTGTAGATAGATTTAGTTCATACAACCCAGCTTTTTTGTACACTGACCTTTTTAGTGTAATCTTACAGCTAATTCTGATCATATAATTATACGTTAGCCTTGGTTTTTAACATCTAAAGACGAAATACTACATACAGCCCCTTTAAAAAAAGCAACAACTTAATTTCAAGTTATTATAGTAACATGAGAACGATGCTACAATCACTATGTTTTGAGTTTGTGCATGAAAATGAGGTCCACACAATGCAGAATAATGGAATAAGTGACACCACAGACATAAAACACATGACAGGTGACGACGTAACACATTAAAAAACAAAATACGAGGCTGAAAAAAAAAAAAGATGAGGGAGTGAAGTGACATCTTCGCAGGCAGCAAACCTACCAAGAAAAGCTCCGAACGACACCCTGCCTATGCCTGTTGCCGACATACAGAAGCAAAGAAGTGCAGCAGAAACAGTGAGTGTAATACAAAGGTCAACAGTGAATAGGGACACAGAGTAGAAGAAGAAGAGGAGGAAGAGGAGGAGGAGGAGGAGGAGGAGGAGGGAAGCAAAAAAGCACAAAGCTGAACACTGAACCCAATAGTGCTACAACAAACACAGTTCAAGTGCATTAAATCCAGACTCATTTTTGTAGTTCGTTGTTATTTTTTTCATATATCAGTGTAAATCAGACAGATGCTCCCGCCTTTTAATCAGATGTATTATTTCATGAACCAAACTGAATACTTACCGAAGTATTCGTTGAGGAAGGCGAGCGAGGCCAGGTAGCAGCCGAAACTGAAGAACTCGGCCACCACCATGAGCCAGTGCCAGGTTCGGATGGTCAGCGCCACCATCAGCAGCTCGGTCAGGATGAGCGCCGTGAAAGAGATGGCGACCACGTGCACGAACTCGGATTCGAAAAGCACCAGCGCGCCGTACATTAAGATTCCCCCTGACGACGCAAAACACATGAAAAGGACGACCGTGAAATTCAGTGGATCAGGTTAAACAGTGAAGTGGTTTAATGGAAAAGGAAAAGCATCCAAGTGTTTAATAAGTTCTTAAATAAAGCATGTAAACATATTTAAAGCTGTGTGATAAGAGAATATATGCGGTGTGATGACGATGATTTTTTGTGTTCTTTTACAATCTGAGGGAATTTTAGGGATGTGATCTGGTTTTAAAAAGTCTGACATGGACCAGGAAACCTTTGTTTGGTAAAAGTGTATCTACTGCAGGTTATACACTGATTTAACTCTTGTGTGGTGTTAGTATTTTTGTTACTCAGCCAGTGCTCATGGACCCGCTAGAGTTTTGGGTTTTCAAAACAACACAATCAAATCAACAAATTTGAGCCAAAGCCAATGAATTTCAGCTTGAAAAAATAATTAATTGTTTTATTTTTCTCTTGATAAAAACTGAACCTAACCCTAACACCATAAAAGGGTTCAACACCTACAGAATATGACCAGTGTTGGATGTTCCAGGTTCTTTACTGGTCATTCACAAACTACCCACAGATATACAGTACATACATTGGGTAATCATGCCATTGTTTTATAATATATATCTATTACACAGATATGAACAAAATGCAGCTTTTGAAAATCTGAGCTTCTTTAAAAATATAAATGTTCTTTATATTTTAAACTCTTGTCCTTTTGTAGGTGGAATTTTACACTGCAGTTTTGTTAAATATCTGCATGACTGTGGACAGAGTATTAATGTTTAATAATTGGCTAAATGCGTCATTGAATATTTTATTTTAACTAAAATATGGAAAACTAAAAAACGTAGTATTTCATTCACATTCTAATAGGATATCTGAGTCTCACTGTGGTGAACTCAAAAAAACAAACTGTCCATTAATTAAAGAAAATGTGCTATATTCTGATGTGTTTTGTTGTTAGGTTATGAGATTTTCTTCATGTCACTCAACTGAATGATAGTGTTAAATGATGAGTATTATTTATCAAAAGCTCTATACAGGACAGTTGCCTGGGACAGTTAAAGTTAATGAATGTGTCTGGAGATAAGGAGTGATTGAGTGACTTTATTTTAAGGATTCACAATGTGCTCCTGTGTGTCTCATCGTGGTTGATGTCTTTACATGACCAGACACTCCCTCATCTTTGGGCGCCTACTGTATTCCGATAGCCTTTCATTTTATCATAACAGTACACAAATTGGGCTTAATTAACTATAACTGATCACTTAATTGCTTTTTCATACATTCTTCTTTCAGTGCATTCCTGCGAGCTAAACTCTGTATTAAATGAAGCTACAGTGGTGCCTAATATTTTCCTCCTTTGCTGTCGTCCACTCATATCGTCTTCACATTTCTTTTTTTTTTTTCTTTTTTTTTTTTCCACAGACCTGGTTTTTGGCCTTTAATTAAAAACCTCGAGCTGTCAGGAAGTCACGCTTGAGCAGGAACATAGATCTTTCTCACACGCTGCATGGCTTAGCGATTACAGAAATATCGATTTACTGGACAGACAAAAGCCTGCATGTAAAAGCGGATGGCATTTGGAAACCTAAGATACTGAGAAACGGACTTTGTGAGAGTTTGAAGGGGCCAGCGGACCCTGGTATTAAACAGCAGAAATGATGAAATGGTTGGGGTTACTTTGACAGTCGGCATTGCCAGACGTATCGTTCTCAGCAGACGCTATGATGTTGTAGTTGGCTCTGTTAACTTTTATAAGGTTCATTTTGTAGACATTCTCTTTTTCCTAATAGTATCGTTTTCATTTGCTTGTCACAGTCACTGATGACCAGTTCCATTTCTAAGATGTTTGTGCACCTTACCTTGATAGACACTGATCAAAACCCATATGAGGAAGGTCTTGAAAGATAATGAACGACCCTGAAGAACAGAAACAGGATTCATAAATTAAATATGCTTTTTTTTTTTTTTTTACACTAAAAGAAGAATAGACAGGTTCTTTTCTTTTACCAAACCTTGGTAAGGTCTTTATAAAGCTCTGGGTAAAGCAGCGCCATCTCTGGCTTCACATCCTGATCCAGAACCAAAGAGAACACAGGAAACATGGTGTAGATGGTGGCATACCTGCAAAGACCATCAGTGGTACAGAGACAGGAATTAAGGTGAGACGGTGAGGAAGAGGAGTGAAAAAAAGACCAACATTCAGCTGGTATGATGCTGGACAAGACAAGTAAAAAGAGAGGAAAAAAAGAAAAAAGGAACAGAGCATGTGCAGAAGGGAGCATGCGTGTTTGGAGAATGGAACAATACTTGGCAGGGTTTAATGACTTAAGAGTGATTCTTCATGTAATATGTCACAAATGCATGAGTTTTCTACGGCTGTACCTGAAGTATTTTTTTGTGGGATGATGCTGATGCAAACTGTACAATTACACTTCCACTATATCAAAGAACAGAGGCGCCATGTGCTACACAGGTCACGGGTAATCCAACTCTTGTACAACACACACAGTCAGTTCACTATGGTCTCAACAGTGCTTCATTTGTGTTTTTACATTTCCATGTGGATGGATTTTTTATTTTTATTTTTTTACAAGTGCTTGTGTGGATGGATATCTTTGTATGAGTGAACTACGCCAACAATAGTGTGTAAATAACAAACAATAACTTCTAATTCTTACACTATAGGCAGTAATAATAGCAGACCTCTTTTAGATTTTTGGAAAAAGTACATACCCAACCATGAGGAACCCCTGATATAAGGGCACAGAGGCGAAGAAGAATATGGAGGAGAACACAGCCTGAGGAGGAACGCAAAACTGTGTCATAAAACATGTCAGTTAAAATTATCAAACGAAGTGAAAATGTGTCAAGAAAAAAGGGACAAAAACTAAGCAAAACAGCCTTTGGTTCGACTCCACAGTGACGCAGGTATTCATTTTCCCCTTTGTTTAGTAGAAGAATCCTTATCAAAACAGGTGCTGAATAATAACCGGTTCGATGACACTGTACCTGCATGGTGGAGATGATCATGCCTCTGTGCATGACAAACTGGCCCAGAGCTGCAGAACGTTTGTAGCTGTTCCTGCCGTGAACCATCAGCAGACGACCGATGTGCTTGAACTGAGTAATGGAGAAATCTGCAGCCAAGGACGCCTGCTTCCCTTCCTATTAGGAGGAAAAGAATAGGTATAAAAAACAACAAAACACTGCTGCATTCTGGATACACAGGATGAATGATCAGTAACGTCGCATGCTGGACGTGTACCTGCGTTACCTGTACACAGCTCTTTTTTTTTTTTTTTTTTTAGTTTTTATTGAAATTTTATAAACACATAGTCAACAAAAACAAACTAAATTGCTTGGGTACACTACATTCACATTCCGGGTTCTGTAATCAGTCCATTTATTCCGTTTTTTGTCCGTTTGTGCTTCTTGTAGTCGCAGGTCATGAGTTATTTTTTCCATTACATATATTCCTTCAATACCTGTAATCCATTGCTGCTCTGTTGGTGGTTCTGTCTTTCCCCAGTTCCTTGTAATGTTTTTTTGCAGCCAATAAAAGTACCTTAACTAAGTATGTTTCTTTTCCCACTACTTTTCCATCAGACATCCTGTACACAGCTCTTAATGTTGGTAGCATTTGGCTTCAGTGCACTTAGATATGTCTTTAGAGTCTTATTAAAATGAACTAACTTATTTTACTAGCTCAGGGATAACATTGAAGTAAAAAAAAAAAAAAAAAACATTCTGTAGTGTCTGAATGATTAGTTTTTGGATGCCTTTACCTTCCCCTCGATTCCAATCCCACAGTCTGCAGCCTGGATCATACTGACATCATTTCCTCCATCACCTGTCACAAAGATGAAAACAAACAGACATTAAAGTCTATAATTCCTGAGCATCTGTCTGTTGTAGATGAGAGCTTTGACTGCCATCTTGTGGTCACAATATGAACAAGTCTATCCAACAGCCCTGGTTTGTGACTCTTCTGTGTAGATGTATCAAAAACATATTTATCTTGTGTCTGAATTCATCTTTTAGCACTAGTCTGAAGATTGAGTTTATTAGTCACATCAATATTTGTTCAAGTATGACTTTGCCAAGACATACTTCATAGTTTCACTCTCCCCCAGACATCACATGATCTGTTTATTTAGTCTTTTTAACATGTTTAACATTTTGGTTCCCATGCGCCCGACATGGTTTACAATGCAGACTTAGAGCTTCAAATCCACAAAGACATCTGTTGTATCTCCATTTTGGATGCGGAATATTCCAAAACAAAGCTCCTTTTAACCGGAATAATGTTCCTCTTTATCTCTTTCAGCAGCTTCTTTATTTTCTTATCTTAAAACAACACGTTTATGCTTTTAACAAATCCAGAGTGTAAGATTTTGGCGATATGTGAGGATCTAATAGCAGAAATGGAATATATTCATTCAAATTTAGGATTTTTTTAACGTATAATCATCTGAAAATATTAACAGTTGTTTTAAATGACTTGTTTATCTCCTACCATGTATTTACAGCAGCACAGAACAGACATTATATTCTTATTTTTTTCCATATTACAGCAAGTGGCATCAAGCATTTAAGATTATGTACAACAGTTGCAGAAAAAATAGACCATCAAAAGTCATCAAAAACAATAGTTACGCAATCAAGTACTAACTCCTGTGTGTATCATGTAACTAAAACTGACAGAAAAGAAAACAAGGAATGCCAAAAAGCATGTTTTTTGTCAGTACAATGCCATAGATATTGATGTAAGAACTGAAGTGATTTTGGTTATTATCAAGAAAACATGGAAAA
>JAPTYQ010000003.1:30224733-30238525 GCA_029814465.1 Ostorhinchus cyanosoma
CTCACTTTGTGTTGGAGTCAGGCCTTCAACACTTCTGTCCTTGTTTGTATTAGTATTATTAAACCTTCTAAGTAACTTTAATCCATGCAGTATTTCAGAAATTCTTCACCTTTCCAACTTTATGGATAAGAACTTGTGATAAACATGACATTACCTGGATTATCTACATTATTGCATAACATTTATCGCACAGGCTTGACTTGAACGGACTTTATTCAACAATACTTGACTAATTTGGATTTGTTTTGTTTTGATGGTACCTTTTAACCTTTTACTGTTTTTGATTATCTCCATCCAGGTTCCAAGTGAGCTGAGGTATTATGTAAAGTTGTGAAAACACTCCACATTCTCAGACTTTTTACTGTCCCTGTGTCATTACTATATGTGTGACAGGACAAAAGAAACCTGACATTTCAAGTTTTGTCTTGCTTTTTTGTCATTATCTTTTTTTTGTCTTGTTGGTTTCTTGAATGAAATACAGTATTTGAAAAGGGGATAAATCTAGCCACTGCAGCGGAAAAACAAATTAAATGTTAGGAAGGAAACTCAACACTTTTATTTGTGTAGCTATCCCATAAAAAAAAAAAACAACCTAAAAAGCCAACATGTTTCACCTTCAAGAGGTCCTCATCAGAGACTTGTGCGTCTTTACACAAACGGCTGCAACTGCACTGTCCATTTGTGCATCATTTCCAGAGGTAGATATTCTGCTAAATCAAACTGGCAGAAGAATCAACTCTACATCTACATGTTTTATTAGAGAGAAAATTTGTTGCCACTATGATTCGATATACATTCCATCATACCATATGACATTGTCCATTTGTCCACTCCTATTTTTTAATTTATAATCTTAGCCAAACGCTGATGTTGGTTAGTGAGATAGATAAATGTCCAGACTGAAAACTAAATGACTGCTGAGCCCATAAGCCAATCAGCTCGTTCCATCCAGTTGAAAGACAAGGCATGGGAGAGTTACGGTATCTTCAGAGCTGCTGAGCTCTTCTCATTCACCACCAGATAAGTGTTTTTCTGTTTCTCTTTCCTCTTTTTCTCCTCAGCAGGAACTGCGGCCCCCGAGTGAGCGTTCAGCTGCACACGACTCAATTCTCAATGGGTTCATTTTCAATTTGCTCACTCAAAGGTTGTTATTATACTCTGACCTACAAATTGGAACTTCCTGTTAATACCCCATCATTTCTCCTGCTCCCCCCTTTGAGCTCCGTAAAAAGGGCTGCCTATATTTACTTAACACACATCTGTGTGTCATTATCGTGCGCGGGTGTGTATGTAGCTGCACAGACACACAGACACACACACACACATACATACACACATACACACAGAGCCTCTGCTGTGGATCCTAAACTCAGCTCCTCAATCTACTTTATCATCTCTACAGAAACTATTTAAAGCATTGTCAACTTTGATATAAACCGGATGTGAGTCATGTCATAGGACAGTACTATTAAAGACTGCTGCTGGCCTCTTTACAACAATAGCAGACTGGCTTAAACAACCGCATCAATCACTTCAGCTGTGCTCACAATGTTCTAGTCATCATGTAAATCACTATAGGACTCCTGTCTTTAAAATTAATAGCAGCTAAAGTATGTCATGATGAAAATGGACCCTTAAGGTTAAATTCTTCTCCATTATTGTCACACTTTAGCAGTTTTATCATGCACTAATACCAAGCAAATGTAAATGCCTCCTTCATTAAAAGTGCAATATATAACATATAATTATATTTACATGTATCCATTACTGTTTTTATTATTTCTAATGTGTGAACACATTCAAACCTGTTCACTTCTGATTTATATCCAGAGGACTCATGACAGAGCTCACAAGTTATTCAATTCAATCTCTATGCTGAGAAATACATCAAAAAGCAGCTCCCGGAACATCATGCAAATGTCATAGAAGTACATGAGCATGCGTCAATGCTACATGTCGTATCAGTATTTCTGTGCAGCTCTAACACTACGTTTTATATCTTTACATAATCCTCGACAAGAAGCCTTGATCATCAAAACACCATCGCACCATTTTCTCACTTTGGCCATTCCTCTGGCTGCTGACTGAGCAACCCCTGTTGGTAAATGCAGAGGTTGGAGAAATTTCCACATTAAATACTTTATTTTCCTTCTTTGTGGAGAATCTACCTTGTACATTGACAGAGACTGACAGTTAAATCCAATTGGAAATGATAAAGCACCAACTTTATGGGGCATGGCAGTCATTAAAGACTATAGTCAAATGCTCTTGCCTGATATTACAAGGGTCAAAGGTTACAGGAGGACTCTGTTCACGGCATGGCTGACCAGCAGGTCAGATGACCCCTGTTCTGACCTCAGCGGGCGGCCTACTTCATCACTTTAATGATGGCTCATTACATTAGAGAGCCTGTGCACAGAGCCAGGGCCAAACAAACTATCGTTAACAGCAATACAGCAGCCAAGATCAGATGCTGCAGTCAATGAAACTGAGGAGACAACGAGAGAGAGAGACAGAGAGAGAGAGGGAGGGAAATAAAAGAACAAAGAATATAGTAGAAGGGGAAGAGAGAGCTTCACCAACAATCACAGACCTCCAGCTCTCATCGTCTCCGAGAGAAAATTAAATATTGATCAATCCAAGCAGTGTGAGACAATGGCGAGAGGAGAGAGAGCAGAGTGACCAGGGATATAAATAAATATATACATCAAATTGGGAGGTAGGAGGACAGACAGGCAAAGTGGAAAACTGAGATTTATCTCTCACTACCATTTTATCTTCATTTTCATTACTGGACTTGGCTGGGGGTCAGAAAGTATGCAAGACACATGCAATGGGTGATAAACTCACTCAAACCACAGCCTTGAACTTCAATTTGCACTATAACGTCTCCTCTAAAATACAGACTAGCTTTTCCTAATCTAAAATCCTTGCCTTGTCAGTGATCAATTATCTTCAGCACTTTTATTTATTTCTCTTAATAAATTTTGCAGTACATACAAGGTTACACATACAAGGATTAGCAGCAGCCTGGCTCATAAATGTTTCAACTCTTGGGTTACATGGAGAAAATGCAGAGAAAAGGAAGCTTTGGTGATGCCTTTGGGGATCATTTCTGTACTGCATTCCTCCTTCATTTGGAGCTGTAAATCCTCAGAAAGCAAATAGAGACAATTAAATCACTTAACCTCTATGACAGGTTCACAACCTCTGAACTTTCCCACACATGAATTGACTATTATAACAAACTAGTGTGTTCATCATCACCAAAGATAGATAGGAAGGATATTTTTGCAAAAATTAGAGTGGGTTTGCTCTTGGCAACTTTAATCTTAATGCAGTGGGTTTAGAGGAATAGCAAAAGAAAAAAAATTTGGAGCAAAACGTCATGACAATTTGAGTCTCATTTACTGATGCACCTGAGCTCGTCACACTTATCACATATTTGCCTAATCACTTTATTATAGCAATCACTTTGCCTTATAATAATCCCACAAAAACAGCCGGATGAAACAGAAATGTGACATTTCAGCTCCACTTTGATTATTCTTTATATTTTCTATGGTTTGAGGTTTGGCTGACTCACATTTTTAATGACATTAATTCATCAAACCCTTTCTTTTCCGGTTGTCTATTGTTACCTGAGTGAAACGACAGTGTGGATGGTGATAACATTAAATGCCAATAAGTAGCCCTCCTTATTAGGCATATGTGTAATAAATAAAAGTAGGTCAGTTTATATAATAATATTAATGTAAAATGAACACAAAATGACAATTAATTTCTTAATTGCAAATACTGGTGTGGTTATTAATCATCAGCTAAAATTCATGATCATGGCAGTGACAATGGTCTGACACAACTATACAAGGCACTGATCCAACAGTCCTACTGTCTTACTACAGGACATTTGGGACTAAAAATGCTTCCAGGTGGAGTAAAGTCCACAGAAGGCTGTGTTTTATTGGGTTTAAAATGTTGAAATTTGGAAAGTAAGCAATGTGTAATTAGTGATTAATTACCTAATTTTCTTTTTCAAACAAATATTAAATCCAAAGTGTTATAGTGCTTTGTTCAGGATCAGTCAGACCTTTAAGGATCTTTAATATGTTGTGTGATGCAGCTTTTACATCACACAACATATTAACTTCCGACTATTGGGCATCAAATTGTTCAATAGTCTATTCTTCAGAAAAAAAACAAAACTCTAGAGTCTATTATGGCCCAAATGACTCAGAATCAGAGTCAGACCTCTCTTCTCCAGTTCAACTAAAGCCTGCTGATGTGTATCTCATATGTACCTCGTCTGGGCTGGATGCCTGGTAGGTGCGGTTGTCGTCACTGTAGTCTTGATCAGCTTCAGTGGTTTCCGTTTCTCCGTTTACGCCGGTGTGGGACTCGTAGACTGGGGTGACATTGTGGCACAGTGCGATGGCCTTTACAGCCTCGTGGATGCGACTGCTGACACTCTTACGGACCTTAGGGCCTGATGACTGGGACTTCCGGGAAGGAGTCGATCCACTGGTGCTTCCATTGGATGGCTGAGAGGTCACCTGTCAGTACAATAGACAATGTGAGTCCTGCTGTTCATACATCATCTTTGACTTAATAAAATCATGCCCTTTCACTTCAGTTACTTTATGTTTTATAAATCCATGAGCTAAATGCCTACTACAGCCCATTAAACACTAAATTGGGTTTCATTTTTTATATGCTGCTTCTTTTTACAGCTAAAATCTTATAAATTCTTCGCTACCGGATCCCTGCACATGGTAGAAAACTAGATTTAATCTTAACACTGGCAGCCAATTTACAATGACATCCCTCTTCAAGCTAAATGACACAGCAGGGGAAGTGGTGTATCACCATCTTTATCGTGTCATATCTGGTTTGAGGGCCTTTTATGTGTTCCGCTGTTTTGACATCAACCATCAATTTAACAGTGTGGCAGGCAGACAGCCCACTGTGCCAGCTGCGTTTGACACGGTCGATGCGCTCTAGTGAAGCATTTGATTTTGGCTTATTATAAACCTTCAACCCTGCCAGCAGGGAAAGAAGGGCGATGGGGAGTCCTGTAAGGACGCAACATGACAACCTTCATCAAGAACAAATGAGAGATCTATGGAGAGATCAGTAGGTTATTTTGTTAGACAAGTTTAGTGTTAAGAGGATGTGACACTGACTGAATGAAAAGTCACCAGGGCCTTCGTTTACTTCAGTTGCAGAATAACAGGCCTTTACTTGAAACAGGCCTGTATTAGAGACAGTCCTTTATTTAGATTCCTATTGTTTGCCAAAAATATTTAGTTACTTATTTTAGTATGAAGTCTTGTTTTAATCTGCTCCCACTAGCCCTGTTAATATCAATTCAACATTTTGCATCACTGTTTCAAATTAAAGGTCCTCTAGTGATTTAATCAACAGAAATTAGTATATATTTGTGAACAGGGTAGAGAAAGTGTACTGATGTTCAAGTCAGGCCGTCATACAGGACTTGAAAATGTGAATTTTCTGGCACTTTAATACACATACTGAAACCAGAAAATAACACTTTAGATAAGTAATACACAATCATAAACTACTGAAAACATTATGATTACACTGTTGAATTTATTAACTGGCATGCAAATTATATGACAGGGACCAGGAGTTTAGCAAATTTTGTATTTTCACTGGCCTGTATTTGCCTCAAGGTATTTTCCAAATCACAGCTTTAAATAATTACCAGTTTTCATTTCAGGAAATATTCTTTTAAACATTTCTATATGCCTGGTGGCTGTCATTAAATATGTTTCATTAAGTCATGAGTATGTCCAATGCCACTTGCACACAAAAAAGTCAGTTTGGTAGCATCCAATATATTTCCATGCTTAAGGGCATGTCATTTTACACAGCACACACTCATATCTAGTGTTGCCACTGAAACTGAAACTGTTTCTTGCTTCTCAAATGTGCAGGTTTGCTTCTTTTGTTCTGATTTTTTAAATCCTTTTTTTGCATAGATAACAGTACATTAACACTGGCAAAGCATCAGTGCATGTTCATTCTCTCAGTGATATATATATATATATATACAGATACATATATGCAACCAACTTCTAACTGTACACATGACCATGAGAGTGGAGTAATAAAGGCAACATCATAGTAAAAAAAATTGCTGAACAGAAGAGCTGCTGCACTGTCCTGCTCTGACTGTGCAGTGCTAAAAAGACAAGTCATTTTTCATTCACTGAGATTACACATAAGGGCGTGCGGCAGATGGTTTCAGTGTCGACCAGCTGTTCGGAGCCGGCTGAGAGTGAACAATATCATTCTGTCAAGACTACAGCCAGATCTAAGCCACCCAGTGAGGAAAACACTTGCTTACAGTATGAGGAGTCGCCCAGGGACACTACGTGATGAATTAACAATATGAGATTCTTTATAGGAAAACTTGGTTAAATATAAAAACTGAATGAACTGGTCTTCAGGCAGAAATCTGGACACAAACAATGTAAACACAGAGTAAAACGTGGGATATATTTGTATTATAGGCTTTCCAATCCCCCATTCTCCACTTGTATAAAGATCTTTTCTGTAAATAACGCACAGTTACAGTGAGTGACACGTTTTTATTCTGTTCACATATTAGAGTGAATGGTAGAAATGCTCACCTGTGCATAAGACTGGACTATGTGGCTCTGAATCTCATCCATAGTGTCAGTGCCATAGGATACCGTTCCCAAATGCAGCCGCTTGAAGATCATTTCATTCTGTGTCAACGTGCCTGTAGTTGAAAACACCAATGGGGCATTAAAATCATCTGAACTATTCTAAAGTTACTTATCCATCATCAACTGATATGAAAACATGTCCATACATACAAAATACATTTCATTATTAATTTAAAAATCAACTCCAAACACTTTTGTGTCTTATTCATTCTTAGACAGCACTTTGTTCTTAGTGGACAAACTCTTAAAAAAGGTAAAACAGATGCAAAAATACAGAATATATTGTCCTTACTCATCGTTTTAACTGACAGTAAATTAAATAAAGTAAATCATAGACAAGCCTTGTAAGAGACTGATACAAATACTTAATTATTCTGCTGACAAATACCCCTTATTATGGAAGAACAACTCCTGAAATGAAATAAAACTGAAATAAAACTAAGTAAAAAACACAAAAAAAAAAATCAAAGCATTAAAAAAACAACTATTATAACCTTCATTCATAAGCTCACACACACAAATCAGAATTTATCTATCGAGAACTGCCTACAATGCATCATTGGACCTGAATGCGGTGTGACTGCCTTCTCATTGACCTAATCTCATTACCAATATGGACTGCATGTCTCCTCTAACTAACAGACAAGACACAACATTGCATACAAAGACTGAGTGAATGGTCGGACTAACCCAAAAAAAAAAAAACTTAAAAAAAACGAGGGCAATGGCCTTGTTTAATGGATGCCCATTGCCAGAATGTGTGCTGATAGAGCGTAAAGCTGATTAGAGAGCATCTAACTTCCAAAAACGTTAGAGCCACAGGGTTAACCAATTCTAATGGATTGATTGTTTGTTCTTCTTTCCATGTGCTTTAACTATCAACTCAGATAAATAGTCTCTAATGCTAATCTATTCCTACCTAGATCAGCAGGGAAGACAGAGAGGCACGTTAGGTCCAACCCAGGAGTTCATCACTCTGACACAATGTCCAGCATTAGTAAAGAGCAGCTATTTATTAAACAAGCAGGCTGTTTATAATGAAATGAAAGATGTTGAATGAGGCCTGAAATCTAAAATTGCTATCTTTTGTGTCTTTCATATTACGTGTTATACTGCAATAAACTCATCAAATTTACATAATAATGTAAGATTACAGGACTATTGTGTATAATGTAGTGCCATCTCATGGTGATGCTGCCGTTTCTTGTACATAAGAATGTTTGTGGTGACTGTCGTGAAAATCTGAAATGTCCTTTCTAGCATTGTTAGATTTTCTGCTCTGGGTTACTGTGAAAAAATGGTGGCAGAACATGAAGGGTTGTCCACAAAGATGTAAAAGTGTAATTCTAACCTAAATAAAACACAACAGTTCATAGTTACAAGTAACTACAAATGAAACTTCAGAGTTTTGTGTTAAGTGTTTGCTGTTTGTCTTTACCAAACTCTACCACACATTTATTATACTTTGAGCTACATTAATGGTTAGTAAGAAATGCATCTCCTGAAAAAGGTGGTGTCCGAAAAGATTTTCACTGTTTGAAAAGAAACACTGACCATAAAACCATCTGCAACACTATACATATTTTACTGTGCCTACACATTATACGGTTCATAAGTCGTTTAGCTATGTTGTAAAACAAGCAAAGAGTTGGAAAAGGTCTTGTTTTGTCATGGGAACCTTTGTATTTTATCTGGCCTGTTTTCATCTTTTCTTGTTTTCTGGAGTCTTACCTGTTTTGTCTGTCAGCAGGTAGACTAGCCGACCAAGTTCTTCTGGGATGGTACTGGTTCTCACAACAGTGCCAGGAATATTCTCATCTTTCATTATCATCCAGCCATAAGCTGACTTTCCCATGTCCAGATTCACACGCAAACTACACATGGGGAAAAACAAAACTGTAACCCACCACAGATAAAAAAAAAAATAGTAAAAAGGAAGCAGATATTGCAATGAAGACCTAGTATTCTTATGAAAAATGTCTTTGTACTTAATATTTTAAAGACTTAAAACAAAGCAGAAGGGTGACTATACTTTCAAAGCAGCTTTTAAATCATCTTCAGTAAAAACCCTCAGAGATTTTTTTTCTCCACGTATGATTTTTTTGTACTTTAAGACCACATGCTTTGAGGTCTCAATAACAAAATGCAAAACAATACCACCATTTTAAAGAATTAAGAGCCACAGAGCACAATGTAGTACCTGATGGGGATGATGTAAGAGAAAAGCACAACAAATCGGAAAAGGTTGCGGAACCAGGGACCCACAAACCCCTGCAGCGCTACCATGACAACAGACAGGACCACCTGGGCAAGGAACAGGGCCTTTGTAAGGCGGTTCAGCTCCAGATCCAGAAGTCCGACCTATAGGCCAAAAAAAAAAGTAATAACAAAAGAGCGTTACTATGATCTGTTCTACACTGCGTAGCTGCAGGATAGTTATGTTGTCCTTAAACTGGAATCAGATCATTTGTAAATTAGTGATATTAAGTGCAGACTAAAGATCGAATATCTTCCTCCCTTCCTGAAAACTTAAACTGGAAAAGACTCATTATTTCTTTCCCATCTGTTCAAAATGCTTACAATATGGTACACAGAGAGAAAAACAAAGCCAATGAAAAACATTCTTAGCTGCAGGCTTTTATCATGCAAACCGTGCGTATGACATAAATACGGTTATTGGTGAGACTTTTTTGTGGTAAAACACAAACTGCATTATTGTCGTGCTGAAGTTTTGTCCTTGAATGCATCAGGAGGTCAAAAGGCCTCAAAAATAGAGAAAGTTCCCATATTGAGATGGTTCTCTGGAAAAAAAGACAAAAAAGGGGTCAGAGTTGTCTTTTATTTTTCGAGTGTATCTTCCAGCCAATGGAGCATGTGGGAAAAAGATGTCAAATAAAGAAGCGCCCTTCCCCTTTCTGGCAGCGCTCACAGCAAAGCCCTGTACACAGAGGGCTTTCATCTGACGCACCACGCTTACAAAAACAGCAGAACATAACATCCCTCCTCCCTCAAATAAAGGAACTTGTCTGAAAAGGAGGGGAGGGGGCAAGCACATATAAAAAGCAGGAAAATTCCTCCAGTGCCTAAACCCCCACCAAGTTCATTCCCAAGAGGACTGGGAGAGCTGAGAGACCAGTGTGACTGATTTATCAGTCGCTGTTAAACTCCCAGTAGCAGAGTGTGGAGTAGGGAAGGGTAAGAGGGAGTGACAGGGTGGGTATCTCCCCACCCCACTGCCTCACTACATGGTTCATGGTTGAGCTATTGAGAAAAATAGGGGGTTTGGGTGGATTAAAATGAAGAAAAATTAAGACAGAGAGCACAGTGCATGCCTGAAAAGCAAAGGATCCCCTTTTGCCTGAACAATGGCTAGTCTAAATTTTCCAAGCCTTGCCAGGGATCAGATGAAGTCATTATTCATTCAGTCAAGGAGGGAAAAAGGACTCAATTACCTCAACCTAAAGATGCTATCAATGAATAAAAGTGCATATTTTACTCTATTCATCTCCAAGCCATTAAAAGTGAAAGGAATGATTCGATCTGCCTGTGTGGTTTGTATTTTTGCATGTGTGTGAAATCTGATAAAGAATTGCCGCCCCGGGACATGAATATTCATCAACACAAAAAACAAAGAATATCAGGACTTTGGTCAGTAAGAAGAATATCGTTAAGTTCATGTGGTAAAAGCAAATGAGGGAAGTCAAGAAAATTAAGTGAAATTGACTTGTAAGGTCTTAGTAAACAACTAAGTTTGCAGTTTGTCAGAGTGTTTGAAGGAGAGAGGAGTGGTGAAATGTGGATATGTACCTCACAGAAACAATCTTTACTGAGAAACGGCCTCTTGTCAAATGACATTGTTCTATCCCTTTACTCCTACAGAGGTCTGTCTAACAATTCTGAAACAAAGAGTGAATCTATGTCTGACGCGCTGTCAGACTGATCAACTGCTGGCATTGTCCTGGACAGTGTCACAACAGATTATATGAGGCCAAAACGTTCTTGCGACTTTAGCCGCACTGTATCGACTTTCTCCCACAATCTCCAGTCTCCATATTGGCACTTCTGACATCATCTCCTTGAAATATTGAATTCCTCTCAGCTGTCGAGCTTACACAAAACACTGGCCCCCGCCGTTCGACCGGCCACATCAGCGTTCTTAATAAAAGACACTGGTGTCAAAACTGTGCTGCAGTAGAGAGGGACTACGTAGTGCCACAGAGTGCTTTATAAGAGCAGACAGTTGTAGGTGATAACTTTGTGTGTTAAAAGTCATTGCATAGTAGATGCAATGTAGCCAAAAACACTCCCTGAAATCTTGCTGATGCTTGCCTTTATCAGCTGACCCATGTATATCTGGCCCCACCATCTTTCAGGTAAAATCTTACATTCAGAATCAAATTTTCATTAATCTCCTCAATCTGGGGACCAAAGCGCTCAATGGGGATTCAGCGGGATTAACTTTCTGCTGAAAATGTCATTTAAATCCTCAGTTAGTTAATTTCCCTTTTGGTTAATTAGCAACGAGCGCTGACCTTTTACATTGACAGGTCTAACTTTATCTAGAAAGTCAAGGTTAAAAAAACCACCACGCCATAGTGATTGATTAGTGATTAGAGGCAGGGGGAAAAGATGGCATGAGGGTAACTTGGAACAGATGTTACTTTGTGAAGCGTTTTGGCCACCGCAGCTTTAAGAAGTCATTTAAGTGGCATTACCTTCGATCCTTCAGGGTTTACATTTGTTCACGCTTTAGAAAATATGCGAAGAAAGAAATATGTTAAAATATTTACACAGTTTTTGCAGGTTTCAACTACTTAAATTTAAGATGATTATGTCATTTCAAAGTGATTTCACATCAGCTGCTTGGTTTTGTTTGATTTAAACCTTTATCAAAAATCATTGTGAAATCTGCCACTTCAATATAATGTAAGAAGTCTTTCCTTGTTTCACTTGTTCACCTGTGTTTTATTTCAGGATGATGAAAATACGTAGGAGTGAAACTGAAGATAATGAAAATAACTTTAATTCCTAAATCCAATCAATTTTCCAGACATATACAAATCATATCTAAAGACTTTTAAGACAGTGTAAGGCCTATAGTTCAGTCGATTGGATTTTAGATATCTTAAGGACATGTGGAAAAGCTGCATTCATTTTTTTCCTACTAACTCTTTTGCTAAATTAAGTCGGAGATTCTTGTCGAGATGTGAAGAAATGAAAAACCTGACCCATGTATTCACCTTGTTTTTGGCGTAGGACGTGTTCAATACGCTTCTGGTCTCTTTGCCCGTGTAGATCACCACCCCTATCACTGTGCCTGCCAAGGAGAGAGACAAGAAAAGTAATGCTGCTCATTAACTGCACCCCACCCCCACCATCTCTCTCTCTCTCTCACACACACACACACACCCACACACACAAATATACATGCACACTAATCTTGGTCAAGTAAGATGAACTGCATGAGAGGAAACACAATAAGGCTGAGCTGAGGCAGTTTTGTCTCATTGCCACTCAACCCAACAGACAGGAGTTTAATACGTTTAGACTCTCAGAGCCTTCAGCCACCCTATAGAAGCTCATAAAACCCGATCAATATGCTGCCATCTTTATTTGCCAATTCATTACGGTGGCCTTATTACAGAGGATTAATGAGTCATTAATATTAGATGAGCTTAATGGGAGAGCAAAGGCACTAATAAACCTAAATACAGCCCCTGAAATCCCCAAACTATAAAAATGGCAAGAAAGTTAAAAACGAGGAAACGAAAGTGCTGGGAGACAGAGGAGAAGGGAGCAGGGGTTGCAGGACCTGAGGAGAAAGGTGATGAATAGCTGTCGTTGACTCCTAACTTCAGAAATATTGAAAAGTGTGACAAATGGTCTGTGGCTCAGCATGTAGAGGGGCTTCAATCTGAATATGCCAGCAACTAATTCTCTTGTCACAGCTGGACTGGGGCCCGCAACAGAGTGAATACACGGCGACCGGGGCCAGTTCAAGTGCCCAGAATGCCACTGTAGAGGCGAAGTGTCTGTCAAAAACGAAGCTTTGAGGGTACAATGACATTCCCAAGCAGAGATGATGTAACGGTTCTTGGTCTTAGGCTTTTTGTGTGTGTGTATGTTTGTTCTTCTGATCAAGGTCAGGGCAAGGGGGGTGGTGGGGGGTGGCAACACCGCAAATCAATGTGTGGCCATCGCTGGGAGCGTCACCAACACTCTCAACTGACACAACCGTTTCTGTGGGGATTGGTTTTAGATGGAGGGAGGGAGGATTACTTCAGCTGTGGGTTTTCTCAAAGTTCTTCAGCACTTTGGAGATGGGTCATTTCAATACATTACGCTGTAACTTTAATATGTGATAAATTCAGTATAATTCAGATATTTTGTATGTAGTCTGGGAATTATGAAGTCATGTTGAGCAACACAGTGGCACTTCTACAGCTTTTATTGTTATATATAGTGTTAGAGAAAGATAATTAAATACAAATGTACTTCTTGTTATATTTGAGCTTTTAATCTATTGATATACACAAACATTTCCACTGTAACTGAACAGAAGTCGATAGTGTGCCATTAAGTATATAGAGTTTATTTTATTATATCTTATAGTTAGAATTTACTATAGAGACAACATCTAGTTGTACATAATTCCTTGTCTATGTAGTACTTGGCACACCAAGAGGATTCTGACTTTCCTGTTACTACTGTTTTCTATTGCAACAACTGAATAACTCATACAATATGCAGTTAAAAGTTGAGCCATCTAATTTTTATAAGGATGTTTTGAGTGGGTATTACCTCTTTGTCTTCTCAGTGACGTAAAATAACAGAATGTGTATGACTGAGCTTAAACTATACAATCAAAGGCATGATCTAATTTGTCAAGACTAAAAAATAATGATAACAATAATACCAGCAAAGGTATACCTTCATCTTACATCTTTTTACAGTAGAATTATTGTTACAATCTTGGTAAAAAATTTAAGTCATGAGTATCTTCAGTTCAGACCAGTTAAGGTGCTAATGGAACAATAGTGAAAATGACTTTACGTAGACAGTTTCAAACCTTGCAG
>JAPTYQ010000003.1:30256196-30271519 GCA_029814465.1 Ostorhinchus cyanosoma
ATCTGCATTACAATGAGACCGACTGTAGAAACTGTACTACTGTCATATCGACACAGACAAACCATGATCTCCCTTGCACATCTTAAGGCTGCTAATTCAGCAACCACAGCACTTGAGGCAATGTGTCAGCACTGACCACAACGGATGATCTTGGAGGGTTTTGATGCTTCCTACTATTGAACTCCTACACATGATGAGCTAATAACTCCAGTTTCATCCCAGTGGGACCAAAATGTGGGATTGTTTCTTAAAAGGTTTGCGAGCACTTCTCTGGAAAAGCTTTATCAGTAATTTCTAACAGCTTTAGGTCCACTGCTCTTTAGCTGACCCTGCAGTTTGACCTGCGCTATGAAGTCAGATAATATCCCCACAGGGATTAATAAAATGCAATATAAATTCAATGATTAGAGCATGAGAAACACCATATGGCTCAGCATCTAATAATTTTAGAACAAATATGCATTAAAATATGCCCAGACCTGAGTCAATATAATGTCAGCTTTAAACTTACTAATAACTACAGTAACTACTGAAGAATATTTCCATTTTATACTTCGTATCTCCTCATCTCAAAAGTAAATATACCAATTTTTACCACTTTACATTTGACTGAGCCTTAGTTATATTTCAGATTACATTTTTAATCCACCATCCAGTCTATTAAATACAATGTATGGTTGTGTACAATGTGATGCTTTTAAATGTTTATGAGAAACAGAAGGATTAGGTCTTTCTGTGTATTAGGGTATATGTGTCCGTGTGTACATACTGTAGTATTTCCTCACTGTCTTGGGGTCAAAACACTCATAAAACCACTTGAATTCACTGGAAATGCATCATTACAAAGCTGAAATGGCTGTTTCTCTGAAATAGTTTAATGAGGTACTGCCCTCACAGGGTCGCATTGCAACACATAATAATATAACATCTTACAGAAGATTTCATTAAAATGAGATCGACAATAAACAATTAAAGCAGAAAAATGCAACATACACCTTCATGCAGCTGTGTTATTAATCCAAAAGCATCAAGCCTTACTTACAATTACTAAATGCAGAACTTTTACTGGTAGTGGAGTATTTTCTCGGTGTGCTAAGTATTTCTAATGGTCTAAATAATTCTTCCACCACTGTGTAAAATTCAGTAACTGTGTTGTTGTACTCTAAAGTACCTGATCACACGTCTACTTCAATTCCTGTCCATTCCTGAGTCTGAAGATTTTATGAGCTGATCCTGGTCCAGTCTGGAGAAAGTTAACAAAACTTTTATGACATGAGAAACACGGGGCTAACGCAGGGAAGCTGTCATGTGAATTTTAATTAAATGTCAGCAGGAATGAGCAGCGCAGTAGTCAACAGTATCCGTCTGTCACTAACATACACTGACGTGCGCTAGTTTACATTCTTTACTGGATTGGAATTAGTAAGCTCGGGTCAACATAATAGAGGGATTTTTTTGTTTGTTTGTTTCATTGAGACGATGGAGGGACCAAAGCAGGCAGCTGTCAAATGAGAAAGGGGCTGTCACAGCAGCGAAGCTAGCAACACAAGCTAACATCCACGACCACTACACGGACACACACAGGGACCAGGGAGCAAAGCCAGGCAACAGCGGGGACACATTCCTGACAAGCGGTGATTTATAGAGCACTAGACCAAAGAAAGGGCCGAGAAAGCCCCTCCATACCTTGAAAGTCTGGCTGAGTTGTAATACGGGAGTCTCTTCGAGTTCTTCCGCACCGGATTTAACGGGATGCTGTCAGCCATCTTGGCTGGGCCGTACAACATGACGTCACACTAACGAACGTTGGGATTTATGTCGCTTTCACTGCCTGTTCAGAATGTCGTAATTATGAATTTCACGTCAATAAAAGGCGTTTGGGTTGGTTACCTGTAGATCGATTAGGATATGTGACCACTTCAAGTTGTGAGTCTGTTTACGCAAAAACTCCACCGATTTTCATGAAACTTGGCGGATACAGCAAGGACGAACACCTTACATTTGCACCAGGTTTATAAAATAGGAGCAGGTGCCGGAATACTGGAAAATATGGTAATATTTACTTTTGCAGACATCAACCCTAGTTTCAGTCAGATGGGTCCAGTATTCTTGAGCAATAGTATGTTCATGCAGTTCTCTCTGTTACAAGCTGCCATGGACAAAATGTGTTTCGTAGATCACAGCAACCTTGGGCTTTGACCTTTTTCTGGCAAACTCTAATTATTTCATCCTTGAGCCTACATGAAAGTTTGTGTCAAATTATAAAACAATCCTTCTAGTGTTTCCTCAGATATCATGCACAAAAGAATCAACACATGAGATTGACCTTTGGCCACCAAAATATTTTCATGTCATCAGAGTGTATGTATACTTATTCCAAAATGATGTGATGTTCTGTGTAACCATTCCAGAGACACTGTATTTTAGTAATGGGGACTGATGTACACTCCACTGTACAGAGATGTGTTGTAGATGCATCTAAAAATTAAACTCTCAAGCACCAACTGTTGTAAGATGCTTGTTACCATGGTAACAGCCAGTTGAACTAACCAGTAGCACCACCTGAGAAAAAGGAAGAAGACATAGAATTTATGGTTTGCTTGTGGTTTGATAATAATATGGTTCTGGAACAAAAGTTAACCCTCTGAGTCGACTATGAGGTAACTTAGACAATATCCTTCTTCTTTCAGTTTAGTGCTACGGCAAAACAAAATTGATAAAATGCACTAATAACCAAGCAAGCCTGCTATCACTTCTATGTACTTAATTACTAAGTAAATCACTAAAGACAATATGTAGTCCTTTTAAACATTTATGGTCATTGCAGTCTCATTAAAATTAAATGTTTCATTAAGATTTCAATCTTTCAGGCAAAATGTGTTCTTGTTCCAGATTTGATCTTTATATTGTTGTGGATGGACTAACAAGAACAAACAAGACTGCTTATGGAATACTTAAAAACAGATATTTCGTCAAATGTAATTCCTCAAGGTTAAAAAGAAAAGTGATTCACATTACTGACATTGCCGGCAAACTTAACCTATTCCACCAGTCACATTGGTGTAGGTTTTCATGGTATTCATACTATCTACACAATCATGCCTCAAAACAAAGAAAAAAAGTGCAATTTTTAGAAATTCATTTTGTTTAATATCTTAATACGTTTCGCACTGGCAGTAACTGGGGCTGACAACATCATATTTCGGGGTTGTGTATCTCAGGAAGATCTTGAGGGAATTTTCTCAAATTGCAACAAATATTCATCTGAATTGAAAGATGAACTGATGAATTTGGTCGCAAAATCAAGATTTCATATGCTGACAGACATGGTTAAAAGGATGAAATAATGCTGTGAAGACAAACCATATACAACATTTCTGCGAAAACGGCAAAATATTTTATGCCATTCTTCATCAACATACCTTAGGAGCAGAATTTATAATGTTTTATTAAATTACTTCAAAGACTTAATTACATGGATTATATGTTTGCCAACAAAATAGATTTAAAGTACAAGGTGACTGGTCGGTGGACACATACAACCGTGTACCATTAATTGTAATTTTTTACCCTTATTTAATGAATTTATCTCATTTATTTACTCTCAAATGAATAACTCAATGACAGGTTTGCAGAACAAATGAAGAAGCTCAGTTCATGGTAGACTTTTACTCCAGTGTTATATCCATTATGCTGTAAATGACATCAAGACAAATATAGTATATTTCCACTGCTTAAACAGAGTGAGGTAGTGAATAAAGCATACAGACAATGTGTTCTAGTTTTTATTCTGTCTAAATGTTGTTTAATGACAGTTTTTCCACCAGTACAGTGACAACAGATCCTTGTAACTTGTAATTATGGGCATTTATGAGCATATCTTGTGCTTTGCACCAGATAGCAGCACTGGGCAGCTGTCCAGAGGAAGGAAAGAACAGACTCTTTGCATTATTGATTTCAACATATGTCCCCTTCTTCAGAGCGACAATACGTCTAAGCACCGTAAGAATTCTCAGGTACAAGTCAAACAACTTAGTTTATTGATAGAAAAAAACATTCACAAATGACTGCAAAGGAAAATAGGAAAACGTGAATACCCTACTCTTCATTGTCAATTGATAAAAAGTTCTTCAGAGACTTCTTAAAAAGTCTATATATAATACATAACAACAAACTAGATGGTTTACAAATTGTACCGTCCATAACCATTTGCATAAGTATTTTGTCACCATTCATATTCAATTAATTCCGATTTCTTTGCTGTCATCGATCAACATGGAAAAATGCCTATTATTTCCCAGGTCCATGCCCGTCTTGGTGAGACTAGTGATTGGACTTCCTGCAGAGTTCACTCTGTCCATGCCTGCAGTCAGAGGGTGAAGCTGAGAGATGCCTCTGTTCTGAATCACTGAGATCTCATTGTTCTTCATAGCCAGGCTGTTTGTGATAGCGGTGGCATAACGGTTCCAAAATCCAGGGTCGACGTTCATCGCTCGAGCCGCCAGGTCCTTCTGAAACATCTCTCCAAACTTCACAGCCTCTCCACCGAGCAGAGCCATCGGGTTCTCCACTGACAGACGGCGGCCTCTCCGGGCTGGAGCGTTATTCCACATGTGAGTTCCCATATGAACCTAAACACAAAAAAAGAATAGATTACATTCATGTTATACACTAGAAAAAACATACATAAAGGCTGAGTACAGTCACTAATGTTAGATGATAAATTAAAAATGGAAACTTTAGAGCAAAATGTTTTCTGTTCTAGATTTATGGAATGTAGAGTTAGGATTTCAGTATTATACTATTGTTATTAAAATGTTTTTTGTTTTGTTTTTTTAAAGCAGTTTTATAAGCTTTTCCTACATATTTTAAGTGTTTATTCATGTTTTACAAATAGTTGTATTTATTTCTTAATATCTTTTTGACTTTATAATTATTTTTTAATTTCTTCTTCTTCTTTCTTTTTTCTTATTACTATTGTTTTTCATTATTATTACAAATGGATGGATGTTACTGTATAAATGTACAGTTGGTGTTGAAATTATTTATTCAGGTGGTTCAATTCAATATTATTTGTGTATACTTGACGAAGGTTGGATAATCTAAAATGCCACAGTTCAAGTAAATGGGACAGTGTTCTTTTCATTCTTAATAATTTTAACAACAAAAAATATTGTGGAATTAATAACAAAAATTGCCAGGCTACTTGTAGATTCATTGTATCATTGTGGTCACTAGTGGCTTTTTAGTTATGGAACAAAAAGGACGCCTTAGAATAATTTAATATTTTGATTTTAGGGAAATACACTTTCCAACAATCACGTCATGCAAACAGACACTGATTTACCTTCAGATTTCCTTTCGTGGTGAAAGCTCTGCCACAGATGGAGCAGACGAAGGGTTTCTCCCCGGTGTGAGTGCGTTCGTGGATCTGAAGGGCGCTGGCTGACGAAAAGTTCTTCCCACAGGCGTTGCAGTTGTGCTGCTTCGGCGTCCGGCGAGGGGGTGCAGGGCCGAGCAGAGAGGTCATTCCTGGGCTACCGACTGACGGATAAGCCGGAGGGATGTGGACGCTAAACGGTGGGTGCTGCTGCTGCTGCTGCCCTTCAGTGGAGTTGTTTGGTTGACTGTGTCCATTCACCTCAGTTTTTATGATGCCTAATGAGGTGCTGCTAACCAGGCTGGGGATGCTTTGGCCTGCAGCTGGAAGGAATGAGGAGAAGGTAGCATTATTGTAACTTTTAAAGGAGACATGCGTAAATATTTCAACTTTATATTTATGTTTTTAAGCTGTGATGGCTTTATAAAAGGGAAACACTTTGTATTAAGGTGCACATGTTCATTTACTGGTCACTTCTTAGCATAAATGCTAATCGCATTCTGGTTCTTTATCAGTCAGTATAAAGCACTTGTAAATGTTTTTATTCTCCATCAAATCATTAGATGACCATTTTCCACTGTAAGTATTGCAGCACTGCTCAGGATGGGCCTTAAAAGAATATTAAAATCATAATTCACGAACAGCAACTTCTGCATATTGATTGCTATCAATACGCAACCAGTAAGAGGTTATTGAGAGAAACTGTCAGATAATAGCCTGGTATGCTTTAATAAGTGATTGCTGATACTAATATTTATGCTAATGTGAGAGTAGTTAATGCATTTGCTTTAATATAAAGTGTTATCCACATAATGGAGCCATGACTTTTAACATGTACCTCTGCTCAGTTGGAATGACATACTGTATGGAGTCTCCTCTTTCACACACAGTTTGCTGGTCTGTATTCCTTTCAGCTCTTGTGCAGCTGCAGCTGCTGATGCAGAGGTAGGAGACTTGGATTGCTCTCGCTTCACTGAGGCTGCCAAATGCTCCTGAGATTCTGGCCTGTTGTTCACTGCAGGTGATTTGATCGTCATGCCTTCTGAGTTACTCTGAACAGGGGATGCTGATACATGAGGTGAGCAGGAGAAGTCAGACACCGCTGGGCTGTTTACTCTGCAATTGTCCACCTTTTTCTCTGATAAAGAGCATTTATCATTGAGTTGGCTGCTCTCGTTGAAACCATTTGTCAGGGATTTAAAGCCAAAGGTGTGACTAGGGCTCAGTGTTCTGTCAATTGTCCTCATGTGGTTCTCCAGAGCTGCTATACTTGAAATACCAGATGAGGATTTAAGTGGAGAATTGCATACAGAGCTACATGGGTTTACACCTTCCTCCATACTTTCTAATTCCTCTTCTTCCTCATCATTATCATCCTCCATTGAAATGTCATCTGTAACATCATTTCCATTGCTGCTGAGACTGTCAAAGTTCTTCTCGTTAATAGAAATATCGCTGTCCATCTCCTGGAGGCCGTCAGCAAAGTTTGAGTCTGGAATCTGCCCGATCATGTGCATTCGAATGTGCTGCTGCAGAACAACAGCATTAGTGAATTTTTTCTGGCAAATGGGGCATGAGTGTTGCACCTGAACAGGAGGGTTTTCTCTGTGCACCCCGATGTGAGTCTTCAAGTTGCCTTTTGTGGTGAAAGCTCTGCCACACACCTTGCATTTAAAGGGCCTCTCGCCGGTGTGAATGCGATAGTGCATCTTCAACGCACTTTGACAGCTGAGGACACGGTGACAAAGGACGCACTGATTGGGATCTGTAATCTTTTTGTCAATATTTTCCACCAGTTGCTGCAGCTTTGAGGTTTCAGATGTCTGCACAGAGTCCAAGAAGCTGCTCATTGGGAATTTAGTTTCTTCTGAGACAGGCGGAGAGTTGGAGACGGGGGAGGCTGAGGTGACAGGTTCAGGTGTAGTGGCCACAGATGAGATTGTGGTGCTGGGTGCCTCTGTGACTGGGTTGGCTCTCAGTCTCAGGGTGCAGTTTTGTGGCAGGTGTACCCCCTCTGTTTTCAGTATATTGGACGCTTCAGTCTCACGGTTAGACTGTGGACACTCTGAAACAGGAGAGAAATGAGCCTCATTGCCTCTGTGGTTAGGTGACAAAGATACACATTCACCAGGAGCTGACTGGTAGGGAGATTTAACGGATGGTGTTACACTTACAGGGTCATTTGAGCCTCCGATACTGGTAATAGTGGAGGAAATTGGAAGACCCATACTGGCTGGCAGAGTTGCTACAACAGGTTTGCTATCCAGCCATGAGGAGACAGGCTTTTCTGGAGGGATGGACATACCATAGGGAATCCCAGTACTTGTTGGCACATTGTCTAGATATTCTGGCACAGGATAGGGGTTCATCTGAACATGAGGATACTTCTCTTTATGCCTCTGGAAGTGTACCTTTAAGTTCCCTTTTGTGGAGAAGCGATTGCCGCAGATGTTGCATTTGAAGGGCCGCTCTCCTGTATGGGAGCGCAGGTGGATCTGCAGAGCGCTGTCGCTGCCAAACACTTTGGCACAGAACCTGCATTTATGTTTGAAGAAGGGCTCCTCTGGTCCAGGCTTCGTTTCGAACAAGGACACGTTAGGCAGTTTTCCTTTCCTGTGCTTCATCAGGGCTGCAAGAGGGTCAAGTGCATTAGCTGTAGCGGCTATGCTAGCCAAGGGATTGGGGAAAATGACGCTGCTGGGGGGGCTCTGAGGTAGGAATGGCAGGCTGGAAGATGGGCTGAGGAGGGTGCTTTGCCCCAGGGAGAGGGGACTGGAGGAGCTCAGTGTCTGAGTACAGCTCATGCTGCTGGTGTGTGAGCCTGTATAAGGAGGCAGTAATGTGGAAATGCTGCTGCTGGAGCTGGACAGAGATGGGGCTGGGTTTTCTGAGGAGGCTGAGGTACATGTAACATTTCTGCTGGAGGTTTGGGGGCATACGGTCTGCGAAGGGATGCTCTGTGGCTTCTCAAGTGCAGATGACAAAGACACCGCGGCCTGTCCGTTGATAGTCGAAGGCATGGTTCCTGACAATGGTAGAATGGGAGGAGGGATGACACCTTGAGAGGGGAACGGGTTTGGTGCTATCGACAGGGATCTGGACACCGGGTTTAATGCTGCTTGTGTCGGTTGTCTGTTCATGATGGCTACCTGGCTGCAGATTTGCTCAATAAGCTGCAGCTGGTGGACCTGTTGTTGCTGCAGGGTCAGTAGGTGCTCCAGGATGACTGGGATGGCTGCTGAAGCTGCTTTCCCTCCAGTTCCACTGCTGCTGATGCCCTGGGAGAACTGGGCCACCGCCACCCTGGTGCTGTGAAGGATCTCCAGTGTCACGTTCGTATTGGGCATGGTGTAGCTCCCAGCAGCAGACATTAGAGGGGAGGTGGACTCAGACGACTCTGGGGGCTGGGGGCTAGAGGTTGTGGTGTGGTTGTATGTATATTTATCCTGTAGTTGATTCTCAAGCTCCATGGTTTCCTCCGGCTCCCTCCCCTCCTCTAAATTATCCAAGCTGTCGTTGTCGTTTCCCAGTATTTCTCCCAGTTCAAAGCCTGCATCTGGGGAGTCTGCTCCACAGGAGTCACTGGACATCACACTAGGGACGGGAGAGGGTCCGACAGAGGATTCCTCCTGAATGGGCACCCCCTCATTGTCCTTCACGATCAGCACCAGGGGATCCTCGGTGCAGACTTTCTGATGTTCACTCAGTTCAGTCAAAGTGAAGAACTCAGCGCAGCATTTGTCACAGATGTGTGTTTCCTCGCTGCTGTGACATCCTTCCGCTCCACTGGCCTCGTCCCTGCCCATTCTTTCAACAGCGCCTAAAAGCAAAGAAAAATACAAAGTTTGAAACTGTATAAAGTGACAAAAGTGACATTTCACTCCACCTCACCAACAAAAGTTCCGTTAACACACTGTATTTAATCCTCAGCGACCCAACAGCAAGTCTTTCCAAACTGAGGTTAGTGGAAAACACTGCTCAAACCCACTGAACTTTAAAATCCAAACATAACAAACACGTTAAGCTACATTAAAATGACGTTATTAGAAAATGATAGAGAACACATAGGAAACAGAACATATTGATTTAATGCTGAAAAAAAAAACAGCTGCACTATAAAGCAATAAGCACAGGTTTTAAGAAATAAGAAATTGTACAACATCTATAGTTTCTCAATCTCTTATAAGTTTACAGATGTTAAGTGCTATTAACGTGGGTTACATGACACCACTTTAAAAATTAAAATTCAGCAGTCTCTAAAAATGTCACTCTAAAGAGGCAAAAAACATTTTCAACTGTTGTCAAATGTTAATAATCTTTTAGAAAAATCAATAAAGTTCAATGAAGCTATAGTGACCTTTCAATTGTGCATTCAGACAGATAATGAAATTCTATACAGTATATTGATTTTCTGCGCATTCATATATTTCAGTAATGTGTGTCATCTGATCTCGAAAAACAATTGTGAAATTACCATTTTTCAGTTAAAAAGTGCAACATTTTCTCCTACATCACTCTGATTATTGAGCCATAAGATTATCAATTTGATTTTTTTTATTCACAAAACTTTGCATGTTTTGTAATTTAGATTGGGTTTTTTTATAAACTATATGAGCTACATCAAGATGATAAACCTTATTGGGTTTTTTTTTTTTTTCAATTTCTAGAACAATGCTAGGTGTCAATATATTAAATTATATGAATCAAACAAAAGTAGAAAAAATATCATTTATTCTGTTTGTAACACAATCAATAGACAGTTTGGTGTTGTTTGTATTATTTAATACCACTAAACACCTAAAAAAAAATTATAAAGTATAGCAAGTATTTTACATGGAATTGGAAGTTGATTTGAGGAAAAATAACCTGAAGAAGACTAGTTCGGACATAGCAAGAGGATTTGTTGATTTTATGTTTTTTTTAACCTGGATATTTTTAATCAAACTCTAATGTGTTATATTGTTAAAATAACAATTGCATTACACACATTATATAAAGAAATATATTTTTTTCTCTCTCTCTGCTTGACAGTGACCTTTGACATCTTATTTTCTCTTTGTTTCCTTCAGTTAAACTGACATGTGGCGCTCTTTGTGAAAAGATTTTGCACTTTGGAGTCACTGTTGCATCTGTTCAGGCTTTGCCCCATTAGGAAACAGACAGCAATACCATATGGAAAGATTTGGAGAGATCAATAGTAAATTATTGCTGCACACACACCGGCTTCCCTTCATCACCAATTTAAATAATAAGATTTAAAAAAAAAAAAAAAAAAAAAATAGCAAATTGGATCATGAGATTCAGGTATGAAATTATTGTTTTAAATAAACACGATAAGTATTTTGTTCTTAAAATTTCTCAAATAATATTTTTTGGACATATAAGCATGAATCACAGTACCTTGCGCCATTAAAATGTAGATATTTGTGTGTGTGTGTGTGTGTGTGTGTGTGTGTGTGTGTGTGTGTGTGTGTGTGTGTGTGTGTGTGTGTGTGTGTGGCCGACATGTATGCTCAACCTTTCTGCTCTTTTTCTGTTTATTTTCTTTTTTTGGTCTTCATAAAGCAGTCTCAATGATGCTGTGTGGTTTTGCCGGAGTAAAACTCTAAGTAGTTGTGTGCATTCATATTGTTTCTGTGTGTGTGTGTATACGTGTGTGTATATGTGTGTGTGTGCTTTTGTTTCTAGTTTTAGTCAATACAATCCAATCAGTACAAAGATTCAGCATTTGAAAAAATTAGTCCCATTGTGCTCAACAAGAGCAAAACAAGATGTTTGGCGTATTAACAGCTGAACCAGTAAACTCTAACAAATCCTCATGCAAACACAAAGTACAATGTCTGAATTAATGAGAAAAGTAGTTCGTCATAGGCTTTAGCTTGTAATTGTCTCAAAGCTGAGAATAAAAAATAGATTTTAAATTCTTTTTCATCCCAGAAATGGACAGTGCAGGATCATAAAACCTTTATAGTAGAACTTGTTGAAGTAAATAACCAGAGTCGCTGCCTCACCAAGTGGGTGGTCTGAAGATCACCAAGGCGATTCAGCAAACACAGGGGTAGAAAAAAAACACATTCACTGTTTTAGCTCAGGATTTTGTCTGTGCTTCGCAAGATTTACTTCCAGAAAAAACAAAGAAACGATCAGCTGTGATTTAAAGTTTTCCAATATATTTCCAAATATAATAACGCTGATTGAAATTTATTTAAAAATTTCACCCCTGTAACTCACTCCGTCCATAATGTTCGGAACAGAAAACAGATTTACGTCTGTTTCTAGCTGTGTGGGTTTGGCGATGAAAGGGAAACATATCATGAAGCTGCAGCTGAAAAGCAAACAGAGTCAGCGTCAGTGGCTGTTCGCCTCTCTGCGTGACCTGTGGGCTTCAGAGGTCAGCGGTTCAGATGTACTAATTGTATTATGATCCAGACACGGAGCACTTGGCCCTCGCAGGGTGAAGCTGACAAAGGTTAAGTCAGCAGGCTCAATCAAAGCTCATCTCAGAGTGGCAGAGCCCCCCGCCTGGCTGCAGGGCTGTGCATGGGAGGGCCTGAGCGTGGAGGGCCTCTTCACCACTCAACACCTTTTCACAGCCACAAATAATAATATTATCACCTTGCAGCAAGTGAAAACATACAAGACAAATATAATAGAGTCCCAGCTTGGACATACAAGAGGTCAGACGGTGATGTTTTGGAGAAAACGGTTACAAAGGCTCGATATTTAAGGCCTTGTACTGAGAATAATAGATTAAACACAACGAAACTGTTAATATTCACACAGATGTAAAAAATATTAAATTAAATTGTCAGTTTATTCAGGTTTATGTTTACCTAAACTTCAAGATGTCCAGAATTTAAAGTCGTACCCTTGAAAATTTTGCAACTAATTCGGAGAATCCATTCAGTTTTGGAAAATAATGTTTCAGTGTAATTCAATAGTTTAAAGAAGCAGCATGTTTAGTTTATTGCATGGTTACAATTATTAGTTTCTGATATTCTATCCTCACCTGTGCTGATTAAATAACATTCACATAACATCAAGGGGTTATTTTCCAGGCACATAAGGAGAAAATGAAATTGATTAATTAAATATTAAAATATTAAAAATGATGTATAGCTTCCTGACGTATCATAACACAGACTGGAAATGTGATTTAACAACTGAGATCTGGTTACAAATAAGATGGGAAATACTGATAAATTAAAATGATTATTTTACATACTCCTGGGAATATATATGTTCATGTCTATTTGGTTGCTCTCTCTCTATATATATATATATATATATATTTCATAAATTAACTCAATATAAGTCACATGTTATTTAAAATACTGGGTTCTCCATGCTTGTAAAACTACCAGATCACAAAATCCTTTTCAAATACACACATTCTGCTTTTATACAGGCCACACTTTCTTGTCACATTGTTTTCTTTCCGTTTATAATGTAAATTATTACTGTCTCTCATTAAAATTTAACATTTTAGTTAGTTTACAGGAAGGCCTCGATCCAAAACAGAAGACACTCTCATCAAACATAATGAAATAAAAACCACGACACACAATATATCGCCCATTGGTAATTTTCTACATCTTTATTCCCTGTCTTTTTTTTTGTTTGTTTTGTTTTGTTACAAGCCTTATTCAACTCATCTCCATTGAGACACATAATTAAATTAAAATATGGAAATTTGACTTGGTTTTGTGCCATCGCTTTGTCAGCAGTGTTGGTTCGTCCTGGCGAGTAAGTGCATTCACTTTAATTTATTGATGGGTTTTTTTTGGTTAAAACTGAATAAATTAGTAAGTTGGGGTTAATTTAAAGTTTTTTCAACACTTTTATTTTACTTTTTAAACTATTAACATTTCATTTATGGTTTCAGGCACACACAAAAAAAAACTAAATCAACTTTTTTTTTTTTTTTTAAATGTGACGTATTAAACTAACAACAACACATCAGACATACGGTAGTAAAAAAGCATTAAATGTAACTTAATTTGTCTTTTCTATCTAGATTATTCCATGTGTGCAGGAGCAGCTGAGGTAAACCTGCTGAAAGTCTTGGAAAAGCGTCCGGACGCGGATCCTACCGTGTTTGCAGAGGACTCCGCTTTGTGCCACTTCTTCATCCGACTTGAGGTGCTGAGGCTTGGCTTGCTTACGACGGGACATGTTGATCTTTCGCTACTAGTCGCTCCTGCCTTTCCCCGAATCATCTACGAGCAGCGAATGGGACCGTGCAGACAGAGCCGGGTCGGTGAAATAAGCGGACGGTGGCTGGTGTTGATGCCCGTGTGCAGATTGCGCATGTCAGTGTAATTATGATTGAGGAAGGATTCTGCTTTTTACGACTCTTGCTGCCCTTCGGAGGGGTGATTGGCTACGATCCAACCAACACAGACTAGATATGGAAATGAGGGATGGGGGGTCTTATAATTATTAGTTCACTTCCTGTCCGGTGTTGCTTTGACGCACAGCTCCGGGCTGCTTCAGCATGGCTCAGTCCGACTTGAACTCCCCTTGAGTGTCCCGTGCGCTTTTGGAGCAGTCTTTGCGTTTGAGTTTAGAGCCTAAAACACCCTTTTGGTCCTTATCTGGGGTTTTTTCTTTCTTTTTTTTTTTTTTTGCACCTGAGCTGTTTGATGAGTTGAAAAAAAAAAGACGCTCCGGTTTGCGCTGACTGACTTCTCTGATGGATGGATGAATAGGATGGATGGATAGATGGATTGATGTCTCACAGGAGCGGTTATCCCTTCAAAACATCTTATTGTGAATGTTGCGTCTCCCAAAACTGCGAAAAGTCCAAAGTGCGTGACAGGAGAGGCGTGCCCGGCATTCAAAAACTCGGGTTATATACGTGCGTAAAGTCGAATTTTGTGCGTAAAAAAAGCTCCCTCAGGTCGCAGACAGGTCCGACCTCAAAGTGGTGACTGTCGGAAGTGTGACTCTCTGGTTTGTCCGAGGCACCGGCGCTCTCCTTGTTGCCTCCGCCTCCGGTCCATCATTAGATGTCCTTCAGCCGCCTGCGATAGGCTACTGCCAGGATACCACAGGAGGTGTTGGAGCCATTGCTTCATTTGTAACGACCTCCCACAATTTGGCGCCATAATAGACTGAAAAATGTCTATGTTTGTGGGAGAAGAAACGTTTTTTGGTGGTGATCAAGGGGTGTGGGGAAGGAAAAGCCACCTGATTTAAGTTCATAATCTCAGGGATAAGAGTTTAAGGAGAGGATAGTTTAGAGAGGACTTCCAACTTTCACAAACTACAGCTCACACTTTGCTTAGAAACAGAGCCCCCTAAATATAAATCAGTAGCTTTAAAAAGTATGTACATGTAGGTATTATTGTGTGATCCTGCTCTTCCACAGACTGTAACTATTTCAAAGCTGAGAGGAGAAAGAAGCATACTCCACCAAAGCTGTAATCCCTTCACCAGGCATTGTCCCAAAACTTGTAATTATGTGGTATTAAAAGATGCAGCTGGGGGAGGACAGAATCAGCTGTTGATAATTGCAAGTACTACACAACAGCCTGGTATTGATCGGCATGTCTCCTATTCCCCTGCTATGGAGAGATAAGGAGGTCCCACTCCTGCTGGAATATAATTTCTTCTGACCTATCAGGTTTCTACAGACTTATGATGAATAGCCAGAGTGGCCAAGAGCGCTTATCTGGAAACTCAACCCTCCTTGATTCAATATTGATTCTTTGTAACCAGCGTCGGCGCACAGAATCAAACCAGCAACTACTTGACCATGATCTCTTCCAGATTGTAACTTGGCCTACAGCAATGCAGACTCCACTCATAGGCGAAAGCACCACTTGAATTGAATTATTCCGTACTTCTGTTAGAGGACAGATCCTGTTCGAACAAAGGTATCTGTATGCATCAGATGATCATCAAAGTGTTCAGGGACATCAGTGGATTCAGGAAAATA
>JAPTYQ010000003.1:30357764-30374448 GCA_029814465.1 Ostorhinchus cyanosoma
TATATTGTCTGAACAAAAGGTTTAAAGACATGTTAAGTGCAAAGGAAGGTCACACTAAATACTACCTCTATGATTGATAGAGGCTGTTTTTTCCCTGAAACTTTGTTTTTAATGCTGTACATACCTCAAAAATATCTGGCTTAAAGCATAGTTTAATCAGTTAGTCTGAAAATGGCTTATTAAAGGGGTCACATTTTGCTTTTTTTTAAATGAAATTATGCCTTTTAAAACAATTCCCTGTGGTCTACATAAACTGTAAATGCTCCGCTTGGGTTTGAATTCTTCATTAATTCAACTCCACAGATCCATTTTCAACACTATTTCTGACTTATGATACCAGAAAGGTTGTTTTGAGTGCTGCCCCTTTAAATGCACATGAGCCACATCAAGCCCCACCCCCTCCAGGTTGTTGACTGTGCTGTGCTGTTCTGTTCAACCAACAACTGAACATTTTAGATAATCGGCTTAAAGTTTGGGCATATTTTCAGTTTTTACGACAACCGCTGCTGCTGACGAACAATAATGTCGTACTTGGAGAAATGATTGTCGGAAATCTTGACCTTATATGTGCAAATGTTGTGACGTAACTAGTTATAGATGCAACAAATTAAGCAGTATTGTACCTTGGGCCAACACGTCAGTCACAGGCTTTGTTTTTCATATTTCACTATGGGACTTGGTATATTTTAAGATCTGGTTTTACATACTGTGTGGAATGGTTGCAAGTCTGCATCCCCTTCACATTATTCTGATTTACGAGGAAACTACTCAAATAAACACTCTATTCCTAACAAAAATACAAACTCTACATTTAAATGACACTTCTGTTTTTGAAAAAGTCAGTTATCATGGATACGGCTGATCGTTTCTATTTCTGCTCTAAACAGGAGATTTTGTGTCAGAAAAAATGTGGAAGAATATGAACAAGGTGTAGATTTAAGGGAAATATTCAGACTTAAAATGTTGCTGGCATATGTAAAACATCAGTATATTGTGACCTATTTTTTTCATATATGCTGTTGCTTCATTCTTTCACTCTGAACAGACATGATAACTGCACAGAAAATCAGATTTTTTTATAACCTCATATTTATTTCCTAATGCTGGCTGATAAATAATTTAAGTGCAAAATGCAAATGAATTTTATTCAGGTTCAAGAAGTACATTCACAACACTGTTACAGATGGACAGTTTACAGCATCACTAAACAAGAACAAACTCATCTTACATGACACTGCAAAATGGACAATGATTGTTTAATGAAGTGTATGATTGTTCCTGTTGCTTCTGTAAAAATAAACAGAATGAAAAAAGTTATCACACCACAGACTGTATATAAAGATGGATGACATGATGAAACCAAAATATATTCAACTCCCCCTGGTGGCTGGCTTCAGTACTGGTCATAATAAAAGTGCATGGCTAATATATTTTCCTATTGGTTTCTGATTAATTTGTTTTTAATAGGTTACTTGATAATATAAAATCTACTGATTGACTTTACTGACCAACTGATATTAAAACTAGTCGTATAGAAGGAAATGTATCCAGCAACAGATGCCATGTCTCTGCCAGGTTTTCTGTTGACAAATAATTACTGTTCTTCATCTGGTAAAATGTATATGAAATAGGCAGCAGTAACAAAGGGCTAAATAAAGGTCACTATCATGGCCTTGGAGAGCAACTTATTCAGCAGATGCCCCTGTATTCAGGCAAGAATAAGTTAATTTAGGAGCACGGAGTCTTCATATGTTTCATTAATGTTTTCTTGCTCTTCCAAATTTACAGCGATGGCCTCAAAGACTTTATAAGTGTCCTCCGGGTATTATCAAATCTCACTTCTGCAGTTTACTACTGCATGCAATAAAGCAACCAACCACTGTCTTGTATGTTAATGTAAAATAAGACACATTTGAAAAGTTAACTAGAAAAATCCAAATAATTTTATTCAGACTCCAAACAGATTGTCATATCAAAATCCCATATTTTGGCAGTAAGAATAAGATGTGATATTGAAATATCATGCAGCCACAAGTGCTTCAAGTTGGAGGCGAATCTGAACTGTGCTGAGTTTTCTTATTTAAATGCTGCTCTTCATATCTAGAAAAGTGCATTGATTCTAAAATGATACCAGTGGGCCCATCTAGAAAAATTTACTCTTAAAGAATAAAACTTGGCTGTACCTGTTTTAAGGTATAGCATGTACACATCCATCTTTATACAAAATCTGTGATTCATACAAAGAGGAAAAAACACAAGTACCTTTTCAATGACACGCTCAATGATTGTGTGCATAAACATTAAACGTCATTATGATAAAATCCTTTCCATATGTACAGCATTTTTGTACATACATTGTAGGTGCTGTGTTCATCTTAGCTAAAGCTCTCATTGGCCTCCTCTTTAAAAACATGGCTCCCGGAGTCCAGACTTTGTGACTGAGTTCTCAACTCATCCACAATCCCAGACACACTCCCCAACAGCCCATCCATCCCATCCTCCATCTCCCCGTGAAAGTCCACCTGCTCGACTTTGACCGGACCTCCTGGTGCGAGAAAAACCTCGCCTTCACCGAATGCGTAGTTGTAGCTGCCGTCGATGTCCGCTGCTGTTGTGCTTGTGTTGTTGTTGTTGGCGGAGGAGCTGGAGGCCAGTCTCTCACACCGGGCCTGGTGTCTGAGGAAACTGTCTCTCCAGATGACTTTCTTCCCACATAGGCTGCACTCGTAGGGTCTCAGCCCTCCGTGGGTCTTAAGGTGCTTGGTGAGATGGTGCTTCATCTTAAAGGACTTTGTGCAAACCGGACAGCCGAAGGGCCGCAGATTCAGGTGCTGCATCTTCACGTGTCTGTCACGCATGCTCTTCAGAGTGTAGGCTTTGCCGCAGTGGCAGAAGTGGACTTTGCCCGTGTAGCTGGCACCGGCGAGAGATACCGATGATGATGAGGATGGGGTGGGAGGTGAAGAGGGGGGGAAGGCAGCAGAGGATGGAGACAAGTGGCGACTGGAGGTGGGGGTCAGGGAACTGGCTTGTGCAACGCTAGTGGAGGGCCAGTTCACCTCGGAACCCGCCATAGTGAAGTCAGGAGACACAGGAACTAAAGGCCTCTGGGAAACCTGTCCTGTGCCATCTTCAATCTCATCATACGTGTCTCGGCTGAAGGTGCCTTCTGTGAAGCACTCAAAGTCCACATCCTCCTCCTCTTCCTCGTCATCTTCGTCTTTACTGCAGCTGCCGGCCTCTCCGTCTTGTGGTCTCTGTTCCTGCTGAGACCAGGGACCCGCCGCCCACTGCATTCTAACCGCAACCGGACAGGACGGGCCCTGGAGTCCTTCACTTGGCGGGCAAGAGGGATGATCTGAGGACGAATTACTTCCTGCCAAATCCCTCTGAACTTTTTCCTTCATCTCCTCCACATTCGCCTTCCCAATGGCCTCTTCTGCCTCCTCGTTCTGATTCGAAACTGGGTGGAAATCTGCTGCAGGAATGTAGGACAGTTGCATACAGGCAACCAGAAAATCAGTCATTTTAAACCTCTTTGTACACAGTCTCTAGGCACAACTGCATTCACCTGCATTTATCCTACCATCTGTCGTCTAAACTAATGGGGAGTTCCCTGTCTTTAAAGTGTTTTTGAGGATATAAAATTTGCCTCTGTGTTGTAAAATGAATTTGTAAAAACAGTGTCAAAAACAGTGGTAAATACAAAATATCCATCATCCAAGCCTATTTTTTTTTCCAGTGAGAAAATATTGAGTATTTAAATATTGAAAATGCTGAGTAAAATAACCAGAAAAACAGAGGTATTTTGTTAAAGAAATATGATTTTTAAAATCATGACGCAGAACAGAACACGATATCATTTCAGCACATAATTAATAATGCAGTACTGAAGGGACAAGAAAGGGATTGACACGTAGGTGTATTTAAAGCATCGGTGCTAATATTGCACATTAAATTAATTCATATAGTTTTTTTTCATTGTTGGATGTTGTAAAGCAAATAATATATGAATGTTACAAATTCCCATGGTACGCTAAGGAGCCACTGCTGTATATATGTATACATTTTATTTATGTATGCTATATAAGGATTTACTCATCCCATTTAGTTCAAAAAAATGAATAACTGCAGTTGCAGTTGGATGTTTACATACGTCTTGACTGATTGCATTAAAACTCTATAGCCTTTTATTGTGTTGAGGAATTCCAGGTTGATAACAGTGAGAAAGAGTACAAGGTACATTCAATATATCAAATGCTTATTTTCAGCATTTAGTCATTGGTATCTGACCATGTTTGTGTGCACTGTACTGATTGTTAACTGCTGACAAGGGAAAGATGACAAGTTAGAAGTGATGATAAAGAATGGAAAATAAAAACTATATAGGCCCACTTGTTTGTCCAAAGGTACTCGTCTGCCTACATCACATTTCAAGTTAAAAGAGATTACTCACCACAGTGTGCCATTTGTGCAAAGCCTTGTTTCTTGTCCACCGCCTCTTCCCCAACTCCCTCGTCTGCCTCGATCTCTCTCTTCTCATTCTTCTTCTTCTCTGGAGTCTCATCACTCTCCCCACTCTCTCTATTCTTATCAAGTAATCTATCAGTGTTTGGCGGTGCACCCCGCTGTTGAAACCTGACTTTCTGCCTTAATGTCTCACTGCTAAGGAGCGCCCCGTGGTGTCGGCTATTGTGACCAGGTCCATCATGAGCAAAGTGGCTCGTTTTGGCATGACTTGAAACCCATGCCTCCTCACAGCTGGTGTACTCACTCTCCACACAGCTGGGAAGGGTGTCCAGTTGAGAGTCGGCTGAGTGCTGCGCTGATGAGGGCCGCGTTCGACCCCATCTTGGAAACTGCTGCTGGGGGCGTCTCCACGTAGCTAAAGGAGGCAAAGCATCAGGCTTCTTCTCCTTCCTTCTACCTTCTCTTTCTATATATAAGCAGTCGGTGCTGCTTGGGGATTGCTGTCTGGAGGCAGTACCTGGATGAGTCGCTGCTGCTGCTGCCGCCTCTCCAGGGGCGACATCTGCTGAGGGCCGAGGCCTCTTTAGGATCTCAGTGCATTTGTCCACAATGTGCCACATCTGGAGGAAACTGGCCACAGTGACGTAGTTGACAATGTCATCATGTACAATGCTCAGCTGGCCTGTGTACGCAGAACTCAAGACACTCTCAAAGGCCACTGGGTCCATAACTGAAGGCAGGGAGACCGTTGTGACGTTTTTCAGTAACACCTGTTAAGAGATTAGAACAAGAAATATGTTTACATGAAAGAGCCAGAGGACTACACCCTGGTAACTGTTAGAAATGTTAGCTTAAGCAGGGTACACACATAAAGATAATCAGGCTGTTTTTGTCCTGATTTTCCACCTTCCCCATCAAGGACGGCAAACGCCAGATTATCTTATGTCTTATAAGATTATCCTGTGGTCTGAAGTGTGTTAAGAGTAAATTTGTTCTGACAATCGGCTCCGAAACAGGTTGGGGCAGACAACTGTAATTATTAAACGTGTTCAATATTTCCGACCAAAAATCTTCATGTGCGGGGAAAGTCGATAATTCCCGAGTCATGACTAAGATAAGATAAGATAAGACTTTATTGATCCCACCATGGGGAAATTTCACAGTTACAGCAGCAACAAAACAGTACGCCAGTTACAGGTAGAAGAAGAGAAAAAAGAAAACGGAACAGAAAGGAACGGTACGTAGCCAATGAAAAAGCGAGCTGACTGAGGAACAAGGAAGCAGGCGTAAATAAAAACAAGCATGGCTGACCTAAAATATAAAGTTTGGTGGACCTCATAAATGGAGAACCAGCTAGTGGAGCTGTGGGAGACCCGAGAATGTCTATTCAACATCTCTGCCAAGTCGTACCAAAGAACACCTTCATTCCCTCCTCTCGTATGTCCTCTTGCACGTTGTACATTGTGTTTTCCGGTTGTTGCTATGTTTCTTCTTGTTCGTTTTTGTTAGATCATGTGAGATTTCTGGCTGGAAGGACTAGATTCTAGATCAGTGGTGGAACAGAATCATCATGTGTGAGGTGTGCTGTGTTGAAATGATCAGAACAGACCACAGACAGTACGATCAAAACTGTTCAATGCCTGATTTTTTTATCTTCATATGTGGGGTCTGTACCAGATAAAAAAAATCTCTTCAGATTTACAAAATCCTTAAATGTGTAACCCTCGTAAGTTACATTATCTTTGTCCATTGGCAGTGAAGTGACTGGAAAGATACAGATTATTTTTTGTAGGTCTGCTTTAGAAGTGAAACGATGACAAACAGTTATATAAACAGATGACAGCCAAAATGAAAAATAAAAATAAAAAAACTGCACTTAATACAATGTTAATAAATTGTAGCAAATTTGATGGAGGATGATGAATGGTTTTCAAGTTCTGCCCTAAAATATGTTCAGATTTATTTTAGTGCCCCCTTGTGGTTCACTATGTGCTAAGTCGCATATGGCTCCACTTCAACACATAATGAAAACAAGTTCAGTAAATATAACACAAAAACAAAACGATAGTGTGTCACGGTGGGGCAGTAGTTAGACTGTCACCTCACAACAAGAAGTTCCCCAGTCTGGCTGGGGCTTAACATGCCTTTCCTATCACTGTCCAAAGACTTGCACAAAACTGCACCTCTAATCACCCCTAGGTGTGAATGTGACAGCCAATTGTTGTTCATCTCAATGTGGCAGCCCTGCAGTGTTCAGGGTGTACCCCGCCTTTGCCTGATGGTAGCTGTGATAGGCTTTAGCCCTGCCCTGACCCTTCAGAGGATTAAGTGGTTCAGAAAATGAATGAATGGATGAACAAAATGATAACACAGAGACAGGCAGATACACTGATAACCCTAACTAACCCCTAACTGCATTATAGGCTCAGGCATAAAAAGATACTATTCCTATGAGCCTGTTTATAATACGAAAATGAATACTCCACCGATACTCCTATTTTAATTACTGGCCAACAGATAGAGGTTTTCAGTGGCAGAGCAGAGAAACTATATCTTCTGCTTTTTCTGCATTGAAAAAAATAAAATATAGTAACAAAAAATTAGTTTTAAAATTGCAGATCTTTAATTAACATGAATTTAAAACTTAGTGTGTATTGTCTATCTAGACTTATTTTTAAAACTATCAACTAGATAAATATCCATAAGTAAAAACAAAATATGAATGACATTTTTATTCCACATAACAGCATAAGTTATTGGACACTGAACACAAGATGTGACAGTGCATGTACAAAATAGTGTCAGGAGAAAAGATGTTTTGGTGTAACATGTCCATGAAGAAGCGTGTCAACAAGTTAAAAAGACTAAAATGGCACATAAAAAACTTGCCATTTTCAGTGTGTCATTGCAGCTCTGAGGTTCTTGTTCTTTCATGGTGCAAAGGTGACTTTTAAATCAGTGACACACAGATAGAGGAAGGAAAGACTAATATGATCCACTGGACAACATATGTACTCATCCTTCCTCTAGGAGAGTATTTCCCCTGAGCCAGACAAGCTGAAGCCATATGTTACAAACTGCTTAATAAACAATAGTGAAAAAAAGTTTTTGGACACCCCATGCATTTGTGATATGTTGCATTAAGAATCCCTCTTAAGTCATTTAACTCTGCCAAGTATTGTTCCATTCCATGATGTCCATGATCCATACAAATGTTAAAAAATGTCATATTCAGACTAATGGTGGAATATTAGTGCACATGTAAATGTAGTTAATGACATACTGAATTTAGTGGAAGATATCCAGCTCAATATAACATGTAAAGTCTACTGAACTGAAGTACCTGGTCATGGAAGTAAGGTGACGATGCAGCGAGCACACAGCGATGGGCCCTAAACACTTGACCCTGAACCTGGATGGAGAGGTCGCACAGCCGGCCCTCCTCCCGCTGCCGGTTCAGGTTGTCCAGAACAGCAGCTCGAGCACCAGGGAAGCAAACCTGGACCGTGAGACCAGCTGGAGAACCAGAAGCACTGCAGGCCGGATCCATGTTCACATAAAACTATAGAATACATAATATAGAAAACAAACATTATTAAGTCTGCTTTCATTTTTTGTCAGAAAAATTGTTGATAAAAAATGTAACTTGATATAGTGGATACTTTCCTTTAATTTTAAAATACTTTCCCATTACACTAAATATACGTAATTATTGTACAAGATATTAACTACAAACAGTTATTGATTTGTCTGAGCACAGACAAAAAAAAAAAACAAGTTGAGACCCAAACAGTAAGAAAATTATTATGTAAACACAGTGACTTAGAACTGATTATGTCCTTGAATAATTAATTTGTTGTCCATAAAATATAACAAACTTGTTATATAAAAACAATCACATAAGAAAAAAAAAATAAAGGAGAAAAAAAAGGAAAACTATCTTATTGACACAATTGCTGTTTGTCAGAATTCGTTACCATATTTAGCTTCTAATAAGACATTTTAACTTGGTACGTACTGCAGAGATCTGTAATTCAGTTGTTCACAGTTAAAAATTTATATTTCATATAAATAAAGAACAAATTTCCCTACCAGAAAAAAACTCATTTTATATACCTACAATGCAGCAGGATATCAGTTTAATATCAGATGTCCAAAGGGAAAAACAGTCCATATCGTTCTATCATGATTCCAAATACACAAAATACACCGACTAGAAACTGGTGTGATAAAAATGCAATTTCTGATTTCTACAATAAGAAGCTGAAGAGCTCTGTAAATCCATCAATCCTCTCTTAAACCACACACTCAAGTTATGACGCATGTTTGTGTCACTGTGTGCCACTGGTAAATTTACTCTCGTAAAACCTGGGGGTAAAACACAATCTAAAGTTTAATAAAATGAAGAAAAAAAAAAAAAAAGTCCAGCCTCCGTCAGTGTTTTTGGAACAATGTCAGATCTGAGTTCCTCCTCACTAGCCCATCCCTTGTTTTTCCAAAAAGTTTCATGAGAATTCCCGGACAAGTTTTGTGCAATCCTGAAGACAAAAAGATACGTGATTAAATTGCTCTCTTATAAGAGGTAGGCCAAATTATAACTAGATGTCTGCATCTATTCTAAAATGTATCTAGTATAGCTTTTGATATTTTGCACATCCGTTTATATTATTATCATTAATAAGTGATGGGTTGTAGAAAAATGTCTGCGTGGGCGTCTGAAATGGTCATTTTGACAAAGGAAAACTTAATGACATATTTTTTATGCATTTCTAATGGATATTTTTTGTTATAAATACAACGCTGCTTTTTCTGTTTCAATAAATAATACCTTGAATGTAAACACAATATAAGTTGTGTGTACAAATATAATGCCTACTAGTAAAAATGTCATCGTAAAATATTACAATTGCCTTTCTAACCAGTTGATTTACAGTTATAACAGGATAAATGTCTTGAATATCGTATATGTAATTAATTAGCAACAGATAAGAGTGTGGTTTGACTAAGCTAACTCTACATAATAAACCAGTTTGCAATGTTTAGCTAGGTTAGCTGATAGTTTTTCCATAAACGGGGCAGAAAGTTTAGCTAAAATAGCTCGTCACATAACGCTAGACAGGTGCAGTTTTGTCATGAAGTCAGGTTATATTCTCCCAAACACTCTGTGTCTGTCTGCCTGTCTGTCTGCTGTCCACACTCATGGTCCTACCTCTGCTAATGCTAGCTAACACGGCCGTTATGTTAGCCACCTAGCATCTGGCACCTAGCTTAGCGACTTTACCTTTGACAATGAGCAGTTATATCCAGATTTGTCCGTTTTTGTTGAACGTCGCTGACTATTCGCACCACATTATTAAATATAACCGCGCGTCCCCATGTATCATCTCTTGTTTCGTGTAAAAAAAAACAAAACAAACAAAAAAAACAGCTAGCTAGTGCATGCTAACAGCAGCTTGCCCGTAGGCGTAGCTGATGCTAGCTGGTTGACAAAACAGCATCAGCATCTTCACACACAGCGTGAGTGGGTGTTTGGTGTGAAAGTGAGTTTGAATTACCATGAAATGCCATCACACTTGCCACGCTAACCCGTGGTTTTAACTGCTATGGGTGTCCTTTTAGCTTTTAAGCAGGTGATTATGAAGCTATGGATCACATTTAGGGAAGTTATGACTGGTATTTGACATAAAGATGCCATCGTAGGTAGGGATCACCCCGCCCCGGTGGAGCTCAGTTAAAGGGCCAGCCCACCCTCATCGCTTTAATACAACTGTGCAAGGGTTTTTGTTCTCATTAAACGTCCTGGGAGATAATCGTGATGCTCTGCAGTATTTTTGGAGACATAGCTAAAAGAGTGCCAGCGGAATAACTGAGCGTCGGGAGCGGAAAACGGTGCGCATCTGCACAGTCGTTTTTACCGCAGTGCATCTGCAGCATCCTCTGAACTGAACGACAGAGGTGGCGTAGAGAACAAGACCGTTCACACAGAGGACGACGCGTCTGTTTATTCGCGTACATACTTTGATTTTTTTTTTTTTCCTGCTGGTTTATATGTGCCCCTGTGCGCTCACCGTGTTTTCCCTGCAATGCCAGCACTACCGACGCATCTCTCCTACGAACACGGGGTCATCAGATAGGTGAAAATACAAGACTTTTCACATTCAGCTGTCATCGCAGGAGAGGACAGTGTTATTTTTTTTTCCGAAGAAGACGAGGCCTCTAATTCAGGACAGTGAGCTCCGTTTTCACTGATCCGATTAAGGATAATTATCTCTAGACCAGTGGATTGGTCTGTATTAAATATTGGTAGCGTGTTAAGAGGTAGCCATTTGTTTATTATCATAGAGCATGCAAATTCAATCATATGCACTGGCATGTAAGTAGTGTTCATTCAGTCAGTCAATAGCTGGCATGTTACACATCGTATTGAAACCTACTATTGTGTGCTGTTGTAGTCTGTAATTTGCTATCATTAAACAAAAGAGCATGTGGCCCCTGGCAGGTCTGATGATTGCTCTTTGCATCTCATAATAGGACCTCAGGGAAAAAAAAAAAAAAAAAGAAAGAAGGACGGAAAATCTAATCTCAGGGTGTTGATTTGGGGAGCACTGTGAGTCACCAGGTATCTGGATAGTTCCATCTGCTATGTGATGATTAAAAGCAGGTAGCTCATCACTTGAATGCAGATAAATAGAGAGGGCAGCAATAATTTGTGGCAATAAATGCTGTGATCAACAGTCTGTTGTTTTGCTGTCATAAGCCAAAGACTTGAGGCATACACGGAAGTTGCATAGGTTCAAGGGTGTAAGTAAGGCCTAAGCAAGATATACTTCACTGTTGCACTATACAATGCATGTTTAGCTGCAAGCCTGACACAGTATATTGCATTATTGCATTAGTCTGCACTTTACTGACACTGACAGTCTTCGTAAGATATTTAGTACGTATTAAAAACATTGCAGATATCCATTCACAGTTTCATAGGTGCTCATTGTAGTGGACTGTGGAAATCTTTTGGAGCTCCATTTGCACTTTTTTGAGGCCCTTCCAGTCCAAAAGAAGACTCAGATGCTCACTGACATGGCAGCATTTCACCTCCTGGTCCTGACTCTGCTCTGCACCCTGTTTGGTAAGTGAAGTCCATTTATTATACCCTCAGTATTATGCTATTAGATTCTATCTGCAATGGGAGACGATCCTGATGTAAATAATATGCATGTATGTACAGAACAAGTATAAATGACAGATTTTTTTGTATTTTCTGTCCATTTCCTGTCTTTTTGCACTTTGTGTTCTGTATTTTGTTGCTGCGAACACTGCAATATCTCCACAGTGGGATCAATAGTCTTATCTTATCACTATTATAAAGCTTTTTTAAAAGACAGTTATGTTAATATCCTAAGCATGTATGTGAATAATACACTGAACTGAAAACAGGATGTGGTTGGTCAGTGTTGGAAGATGTACTTACATTCTTGACTTTTATTGTATTGATAATTCTTAAATAGAACTTACATGTAATAAGGCCTTCTAAATTGAAGGATAGCCTCATTAGCCTTGAATTTGTGAGGTCAAGAGTCATTTTATTTCTTTTTGTCAAACTGATTTAACACCTATGTGTAAATATTCAAGACAATAGAAAACCAACTCCTAACCACTAAACCCAATACTTTCTCTCAAACAATATACTTGCACTTATCCATTAAATATTGAGCTGCAAAGGTTATCAACAAAATGTACTATGAACAGTACTCATCGTGCAGTAAAATTATCCCTGACAGAGTTTTTGGAGATATTTTACTGCTGTAGATATTTAAGGGTGAGCTAATTTGAAATGCTTTACACACAGTTGGTACTTTAATCTACAGCAATAAATCATATTCTATAAAATAATATGTTTGTAGTGTCACAGTCTGGTTTTCAGCTTTGTGACAAAATATTTTAGTATAACTAACATTTTTTTGTGTAGTTTAAGAAGAAGAAATTTCTAGACCAAGAAAGGAACAATTAATCTTCAGTTTATCACAAATATTCACACAAACATGCAGTAGATCGTAGTATAATATTTGACTTTGACATGTATAAAGTCTTAGAAAGTGGAAAAGCTCATTCACTTTCCTGTGTGCGATCTGTCTGTTTTCTGTAAACAGTGTACCGGTGTCATGGAGCGTGTGCTGAAGTGGCGTCTGACACAGAAGCAGTAGCGGGTAAAGGCTTTAAACTGGGCTGCATCTCCTGTAAGAGGAGGAGTGAGGTGGACGGATCTGCTTACGTCGAATGGTACTTCAGGCCCAAAGGAGAATCTGGCTTTGTCCATGTAAGTTCAGATCTTCCGTCACCGAAGAGTATTTTTAGTTTGACGCCAGCACAAAATGTAACTGACACAGCAGAGTGTGGGGAACAAGCATGTTTTTCTGTTTCTTCAGGAAGTTTCAGTTGAACAAGCTCCTTTAAAGTGATTTGTCCCATTCTTCAAAACATCCACTCTCTCTAACATATATTAACACACAGATGTGTATCCTCAATCCCATGAGAGTATCCAGTGCTGATGTCGCTGGGGTGCAGCTTAAATCAATCATGATATTTTACACTCCAGAGATCAATAGATCCAATGATGGGACGCAGCTGTGTTGACCTTGTGCTGGATTATCTGTTTGCAGAACATAACTGCAGATGTGATTCATCATCCAAAGCAGAAATCATATGGAAGATTTTTGACACTTAATGATTAAAAAAATTTTTTTTTAAAAATCTCAGCAAAACAATATAATAGGCTGGATTTTGGCAATTTGAGGTGAAAAATAATATGCTCTGGTCATTCTTCAACTCATCACATCATCCTTTTGTGCTCAGTTTATACATCTAAACTCTTCTGTCACAGCAGGGTTTTGTCCCATCTATGAGGATAGGCGTGATATTTTATTGATTTTTTTTTTAACCAAGCTCAGAAGAGAAGACAGTTGTCACTATGAGTAATACGGATCCACAAGCAGTTTCGAGTATAACAGAAAAAGCTCTTTATTGAGCTAATCAAGAGTCAATGAGTGGCGAAGCACTCTCTCAGTTCAGGAAAATGCAGCATTTAATAGCTGGTATAAATGAATAAAGCATGAAAGCACATACAGTTCACACAGGTAGCCCTGGTGGGGGAAAACAGACAATACCTGGCCAAGGAGCGGGTCGAGGAGGGGCACCACCAGTATGCTGAACGGAACAAAGGAATAAACTGACAAAGGGAGCTGGGGAGAGTGAGCTTAAATAGTGTGTGTAGATTGAAGACAGGTGTGTGTGAGAGGAGTGACAGGTGTAGTGAGTGAACTGGTAATGATGGCCGTGACAACAGAACTGCAAACATACAGTGAATATTGTACATAATATATGAAAATGAATGCAGTTTGGCACCTAATGACTTTACCACCAGGCTTATCTCCATGGAAACAGCTGGAAGCTGTTGGCAGACATTTACAGAAGTTTCTATTGCGTGTTGATGTTGAAATATCCTTGAAAATGTTTGGTGTAAATTATATAATAGTAACTTCATTTTTATAGCATCTTTAGAAAAAAATGTTCAAAAAGTCTATTGACAAACCAAGGACAGAATAATTTAAAAAAAAAAAAAAAGGTTTCCATGGAGATAAGCCTGGTGGTAAAGTCATTAGATGCCAAACTGCATTCATTTTCATATATTATGTACAATATTCACTGTATGTTCGCAGTACTGTCTTCTTTTCTGAGCTCGGTAAAAACAAAATTAACAGCAGAACGTTTCTGTCAAAGATGAGCCCAAGAAATGCAAGACAGAGATGACAAAGTAAAAACAGGACAAAACGAGTTAAAATGACAATTCTGTGAATACAGAGAAAGTGAAGGCAGAAAGTTCAAGCAATAAAAACATAAGAATAAAAGTAATATCTATGTTTGGATAAATAAGATTGTTCATATCAGTTTGCAGTGTTGCTTCATACATACGTTTTCTAACAGCATAAATCTCCTATATTCTGCTGCAAATCATTTTTATTGAAACATATTAAATCACATCATAGCAGTTTTCTGTTCCTACGCTCACAGTTGCTGGCCTTGCCTGCAGTACGCAGCAGTTTTGTCTGTATTTCTCCACCTCTATATCCATATTTAATGCGTGTAAATAGGGATCTCTGGCCTGGACTCCAGCAGTAATGCACTTTATGCTCACCACATACCATTAAACAAAAGAAGATGATGACTGGGATGTATTGTAATATATGATGCACACAGCCCTAGTGGCATACTGCAGATTTTTAAGTTTGTCACAAACTGGCTTTAACCTCTGCAGCTGTGTTACTTATGTCCTGTAAAGCCTAATTGTTTTCAAGACAACTTTGGTTTCGTTGTAATCAATAACCATTTTTCATCACTGTTGTACCAGATCTACACTTACAATGAGGACGGCCCCACCATTGAGCACGATCAGTTTCAAGACCGATTGGACTGGAACGGAAGCAAGAGGAGCCACGACATCCAGGATGCTTCGATATACCTATTGAACGTCACCTTCAACGATACAGGCACCTACCGCTGTTACTTCTTCCGCACGCTCTTCTACGACAACTATGAGTACAGCACCACAGTCGACAAGCTGGTCCATCTGTCAGTGGTGGCGAAAGGTACGTAATCACCTGATGAAATATGAAGAGGATTTTAGAATCTGTAATCAAGACAGAACAGTCTAGAATTCTGACAAAATCTGGGAAACATGAGAAGATAAGATGGTTTCAGGGTTTTATTGAAACGGAACCCACTCGTGAGCACTTTAACACATTCGACAATGAGCTGAAATACTTTTATCAACTGCTATTGTACACTACAGTCACTTATTCAGACACATAATACAGCAATAAATGCCTTAGATGCCTGACCCCATGGATTGAAGTATAATGTATAAAGTTCCTATTCAAGTCAGAAATCCTAAAAATCTCACATGTTACATCCATGCAGCAGCTGAACATCTTATTGGTTTTAACAGACATCAATCACACCTTCACCAGATTTCCCTTTTGGCTCCTAATTTGAACTGATTTTAAGATTTTACTCATCTCTTTTTTAACCCTCAGAAGTCATTAAAAATCAACTCCAATTGTAGCTGTCGACTCCACACCGTGTAAATGTTGATATAATGACAATGCTACTAAATAAATTCATTAATGTGTAACTCGATTACGATGCCGCAGACCTGCACATAATGAAATTGTCTGAATCCAATCCTCATCAACTCAAAACTGACCCTTAGACGAAAGGAACAAGAATAATCCTTGACTCATGTCTTAACGTTAGGATGTATTGTTCTTTAGCGCCCATGATTTTCATAAAAATACCCAAATATTGGAGAAAAAAAAGAATCTAAGCCTTCTAATGACATTTAGGATGCCTTTATTTGCACAAGTAATATGTTTATGACTGTGACCATTGTGGAGGGGGTCTATGATCCTGTTTAGAGGGGTCTCCTGTGGTCCACTGGGGTTCCAAAAGCTAAAGCTCATCTAGGTGTGGCCTCTCGCTTTATAACTGCATTGCTGACTCCCTGTAAACTCGCTCATGACCTTAGATCCTTGGGTGGACCCTCTGGTCGCTTCAAAGGTGAGACTCTAAAGGTCAAAAGGATCTAAAGGTGATGGTGCTGCAGCGACCAGAGGAGATAAAGCATCTACAGTCAGTCATCACCTTCATAAAATGGATTTGTCTGGACTTGCGTTCATTTTCAGTGATTTTAATATTCTTTACTTATCTTCTGTTGCCATTTTTATGCAGTGCTCTTCTGTTTTTGTCTTTTAATCTCCTGGTTTTGTGGTTGTATTATACATTTTTTTTCACTTTTATGATTTTCATTCTCTTTTCTGGTTAATGTTTAATTTAATCATTGATATTATTTTACTTTGTGCTTTGCATTTCTCCTCTTGTGTTGTTGTTTTTTTTACTTTTACCATAAATTTCCTTTTGGGTTTTTTTTTTGGCTTGACTCTATTGTCATGGGAAAAGTTACTAGTCCACCCTTGTTTTCTTCAATTTCTGGTTCATTTTAATGCCTGGTATAACTAAAGGTACATTAGTAGTTGAATTTCAGAGCTGATATCTATCCATTTTCCATATTTTCTTCATAATAATCAAAATCACTTCAGTTCTTACATCAATATCTCTGTCATTGTACTGATAAAAACAGTGCTTTTATTCATTCCATGTTTTC
>JAPTYQ010000003.1:30374491-30388681 GCA_029814465.1 Ostorhinchus cyanosoma
CTGCCTGTTTTAGTCACAAGATACACACAGGAGTTAGTACTTGATTGCATAACTATTGTTTTTGATGACTTTTGATGGTCTAATATTTTTTTCTGTGACTCTATATATTATACAGTACTGTGCAAAAGTCATTAGGTTTGCTGGTTTAATAAAGTTTTAATGATCACTTGTATGCATTTCTCATTCTCTGATCCAATCTGATATATGTGAAGTATTTACAGCAGTAAAAACAAACATTTCAGTTAAAACCGTTCAAAAGAGCTTCTATAAAACAAAGCGGCAATATTTAGTGTGACCTGAATTTGCTCTTATCGTGTCTTTAATCCTTTTTATTCAGACAATGTGAGATTAATTGCAATAATTTTCTGATGGTTTATACCAGGTTTCATTCAACAAATGTCAAACGCTTTTAACTGTTTGTGCTGCTTCTTGTCATGAGCTCAGGGGTGACACTAAGTAATGACTTTAACATTTATAATCCATTTAGTTCAGTTTTTGTGTGTCTTTTGAGGCTGTGCGCATATTTCCTGTATTTTCTTGTTGTATCTGAAGAAAAGAGAATGAGAAATAAATATGTATGATCATTTCCACCCCAAAAAATTGACAAACTTAGAGTTGTCTTGAGACCTTTGCTCAGTACTGTATACTTTGTTACCTGCTGTTGTTTGGTTTGTCTTGGTTGGTTGTTCAGTCGCTCAGTTGTCTCTCAGGCTTAGATCACATGTCCACACCTGAACACCTTGGCCAGCTGTCAGCGTTGTCTGAGTATAGAATACCATATTAGAGGTTTACGCTTCTATGGAGGGAGGGTGATGCGTCATTTGCAGTATCGTGTTTATAACTTTTGTTTTAAGTATATTTGATATTTATTTTTATGTGGTTTTTAAGATCCTGGTGTTTGAGTCGATTATTCTCAGTGATTTGAGTTAGTTCTTCTCATGTTTGTCAGTTTCCCTTCTGTTTTTTCCTCACCTTGGTTTATTTTATTTTTACTTCTCATTCTATAGACTAACCAGGAAACGTAATAATTTGGGGGCTCATCCGGGATGTCTTTGGAAGAGTAAGGAGATTGAGTTGTAGTAAATGTATGGTTTCTTTTCTTTCGTTTATATGCAGTCTTTGATACTGAGGAAAACCTCACCAACTTGAGGCAAATTCTTTGGTTTTGTTGTAAAAAAAAAAAAAAACTTTACATGAGAGCTGATATGTAGAGCTGTGAAGGTTTTGCATGTGCCTGGCTCAAATAAAATCTAGGATTTAATGATATTCCTTAGAATGAAGACAGCCACAGTGTCCCTTTTATGTAGGAGTGATCTTCATTTTGTACTTGTCCTATTTATATTTCCACCTCCAATCACCAAATGGTGCTTCTTATTTTGATTTAACAATCAGGAGTTGTAGGTTATTTAAGGAAAGGAAAGTAGAGCAGCCTCAGGTCCTTCTTATCAGTGAAGAGCCAGATACTTTTATGACTGTGCAATAACCTGTCTTCTTCTTTTACATTACGACTTAATGTGGAGACATGTGAGAATCACTAGAGTTGAAATTGAACCGATCGATTGATAGAAGTGAACTTGTGATCTTCGAAAACTGAGCATTTATTGGAAACGTGTCTTTACAAGTTTCACTATAGCAGCCCTTCTGTGGCTTCTTAAAATATGCTAAATACTCACTACACTTTTTACTACTACTATTTTGCAGTTTTTTCTCACCTAATTCTAACAGAATCGCTGGCAGCTACAATAAATTATGTAACAGGAATTAACTGTGTTTGGATTTGATGTTATGTGTCATGTATTAGAGATTTAAGCCCTGCATTTTCAAGTGACTGACAGTTTCTGACTCACGGAGGTAAATTAGTGGAATATAATGTAGTTGTCAAATATAGATCTTACTGATACTTGAATCATCGGATATTTCAGGCTCTTTTGTCGACTTAGCCTATACACTCACAGTATCTATGTTAAAAAGCAGGCCAAAAAAAATGGTGTAAGAAAATCACATCAACTGTCTTTATACCGAACAGATTTACACAGGAATGAACCGAACTGTACCACAGGAAGTACGGCCGTAAACGACAACATTAAAAATACATGAGAATGTTGAGAATGTGTTCACGGGAGGAAATGGCTGATGGAGTTGAAACTCTAATGGTTATAACATAAAAATATTTAGAGGTAATTATTGATAGACCTTGTCTGTTCAGCCACATCTGTTTCTCTGATTCTCTCCCTCAGGAAAATTCTAATTTCAGTTGCATCCTCATCTTTATTACATTACAGTGCTCTGCTTTTCATTGATGCTCAGGGGCAGAACCTAAAGAAATTGTCCAGTGTTTGCCTTTGTTCTTTTCATTTTATTACCAGCTGTGGATGTCGTGTTCACTGCTCTGCTCTGTATGATGTTGCTGTTTCTCCTTTTCTGTACATCTGCAGACTCTCACATCGGTTGACATTTATTTATAAACCTCTCCTTGGGTTGCTTCCATTTTATCTTGGTACAATATGGTCCGTGTTCTCAGAACATCCTACAGATGGTGTTGCATCAGAGTTTGGTTTTCGATACGCTGCCTCTTCTTCATAGAATGATTTATAGAAGGACCTGAAACTGTCAGGACTCATTACTCATTTGGGTGAATTTAAGCTTATTTTAAAAGCTGGAGAGAATAAAACCTATTAATATCCACTGCAATAACTGTTGAACTTTTCCTTTATTAAGTTATAGTGATAAAACATACAGGATGTAGTTGTCCTGTGTTTGTGGTTCTAATATCTGCTATTTCTTTTTTTTTTTTTAAAGACAACACAGTGTACATAAGAATGCTTCAGAAGCATTAATAGTTTAACCATTATTTTTGCTTTTCCACAGAAGCATATTTATACAAAATAAAACAAGGCTGCTCCCCGAGACCATTTTTCTAAATAAAAGCATGAAATGTGCAATTATCTCATTATAAAGTTAAAAGTATTATTGAGAAGAAAAATAGATTTTTGGTAACAAAGATTCATATTTTTACAATATCAATGTCTGCAATGAGCCCGTTTTACATCACACATATTCTCAGAACAATAAGGTACAAATCCTAGAAACTGCAAAAACAGAAACATCAGGCATTTTTCTTTTCTGCCCAAGTAAAATGCTTGTCCATTCTGCAAATGTACACTCTTTCTCTAGACAAGTGAGAGGTCACCATGGCAACGGATTTGTTTGATGCGTCTCTATAAAATTAGTTTTAGTTGTTTCGATACCAAAACACTGTTTCATGTTCTGACCAGAAGAGAGAAAAAAAAAACAACAACACACGTTTTAGAAACACTGGACTAGCCCTTTACATACAGATCAGCCATGAATGTACTGTAATATTCAATGGCAGCTAAGAAACTATATACTTCATTTTTATTACCCCAGTTTATAGATGACCAGTGACACAGAATAGATCTGATTACATTTTGGGGAAAAGTAGGTCAAAGTAACATTTTTAATGAATTTTTTTTTACCATTTACTGATAATGGGTGAAATTTCAAATGTCTATAGCAGCAAAACTATAGATTGAATTGATACCAAATTTGGTTTCTAGATTGCCAGTGACCAAGAATAGATGTCATTACATTTTGGGAAAAGGAGGTCAAAGTTAAATTTTTTTAGGAAATTTTAAATCTTTTTTTTCTCCCATTTACTTATAATGGGTGGAATTTCAAATGTCTATGAAAATAGCAATTTTGCTTCAATTTACTTGAAACTTGGCACATATATAGAGGCAACTGATATGCTGACATCAGCACATGCATTGACATGCTGACATCAGCTGGATCGATGCCAAAATAAGCTACAATACATGTGAGGGGCGGGGTTTGTTGAACCACTTGTCTCTTCATTCTTTCTTTCATTATAAAACTGTCCTGAAAATGTTTAGAAAACTCACATTTTCAGATGAGAAGTTTCCAGATCATTCTGTATATATGTCCAAATGCTGATCTTCTCTCTCCTTCTGCAGCCAGCAGAGGTACAGCGTCCATAGTGTCTGAGGTCATGATGTACGTGTCCATCATCGGCCTGCAGGTCTGGCTCCTCATAGAGATGATCTACTGCTACAGGAAAATAGCAGCAGCAGGAGAAGAAGCATTACGGGAAGCAGCGTAAGCGTTGTTTTAATGAAACACGTGCATCTGTTCATACTTACACTTCTTGTATCTCCAGGTTTGATGATGTGGTTTCACTTAAGTGTCACATTGTGATAAAAACATGTCACAAATGTAGTAAAAATTTTGAAAACTATTAAAGATGAAACATTTCTCAGACATTTGGGGATACAAGTTCTAATCTTAAAAACATGACGATGAGTTTTCTACACTGAACATAAGTACACAATTTTACATTTTGGAAAACTTCATGTCGTCATTGCTCCTCAGTTATTTCAGCTAACACATTTAAAGACACCTATATATCAGTGCATGTAACACGTTGCTTTTCTGCATGATTGTCATATTGCTTAAATCACGTCTATAATTTAAACTTTTTTTATACCTTCTGTTCAGTTCGTATGTCTCTTCTCTGATTTCCTGGTTGTTTTTAATGTGACTGTCTGCATCGTGTTTGTGTGTTTTTTCATGTGTGTCTCTTTGTCTCAACGTCTCACGCTTCCTCTGTCCACTTGTCTCCTTGTCGTGTTTTCGTCTTGTCCGTCCCATCCTGTCATCTTCCTCTTCCCTAGTAAAAACCAAAACCAAAACCAAAACCTCCCTCCTGTAAGTCACAAAAAGGAACAAACATCTGTCACACAACCATAGCTGTGCATCTGTTGCCTTGTTTTTTGTATTTATCACCCATATCACTGTGTGCTGAAGTGATGATGATGTCTCGGATAAACACTGACGGTGTTTTTCTCCCTTTCCTTCCAGAAATGCTGAGTATTTAGCGATAGCGTCGGAAAGTAAAGATAACTGTGCAGGGGTGCAGGTGGGAGAATAGCACAGGTATGTTAAAAAAAATCTTAAGGTTTTTTTTTGAGTGTGATATAAAGCATTACATCATTCCTTTTTTCAGATATCAGGAACATGAGTCTCTTGTTTTGATCATAAATGAGTTTCTGCAGATCCTTAAAAAGTCTTAAATCCAATAATGTTTTTTTTGCCTGTGATGAGAGTACACATATGGAACTACAGAAAAAAAAATAGAAGTAAAAGTACTGAATCAATTTCTATACACAAGTAAAAGTAGAAAAAGGCTCTTACTGGTTCTAAATGTCTAAGGTAAAAAAAAAAGCATCCTTCTTTTCATGTGATATTCATTCATGTGTTAATGCACCAGTGTTTTTTTTCTATGTGGCACTGTCTTATTGTTCTTGCACAATAACGCAAAACAAATAAAATTTCCAATTCCAATTAAATGCATCATCCCTCAAAGACCTAAACAACTACCAGTGACCAAATTCGTCTGCTCATCTAAAATGCTAAATGACTTTTTAGCCACTAATTCTATCGATACATGGACGTATTTCAGGTAAAATGTAGTTTCTCAGCTTTTCATCATCATCAGATATGATCTATTTGGACGTTCAGCGACTACATAGTGAATGTGGAAACACTGACATCCTCTGCAACATTGATTCACCAATAAAACCCTTGTAGTCTGATAAATGAGTGTGGATGTAGCTTGTTTTTACGTTCAGTTAATGCATATTTTGTTGAAAAACTCACTTTTGCTGTTTCGATATAAAGGGCTATGAATTTACTCCTAGATTTTATGAACATCTACAGGATCAGTAAATTAAATATAGGAAAATATCTGATGTTGACTTAACGATGTAGAGGATAAAATGATTGAATAACTCAGGAAAGGTTTTATGTAAAGTAAAATGAATTTGGAAGTCATCGTAAAGAGTAATTCTAAGCCTTTATGTGTAACATGGAAAAATAAGGACTCTTTTTTTTTTTTTTTTTTAAAGAAAGTTCAGATTTTTTTTTGTTAACATTTAGCAAATAATAGTAAAAATACAATAAATTTAATTTCTTCAAAGCTGCAGAAACCCTGCCATGCTTCCATTAAACCTACTTTTAGTTAATTTATCAGATGTTTTAATGTACATTAATGAGTTTCTTTTTAAGGCTTTTGAATATTTGACAGTAACATTAGCTGTTTTTGTCATCAGGCTTCTTCCATGGTCCAAAGACATCCTTCCATCGTCTGGCGTGCATGAGGACAACCTGCGGAAAAAACTCCTGTCATCTCAGATCTGTATTTTACCTTTTCCCTAACAAAGACCACAAAAGGATATGACGTATACAGAGAGCATGGTACCAGCACTGTATATAGTTAACCGCGCATAACAAGCATGTTCTGCACTTATATGAGAAACCATTATGCATTAATGAGCCACATTGTCAATAGCATACGTTTATATAAAATTTAAGTGGTACTATGGGAGTCTGTCAGACTCTGTGATTGTTAAAGAAAGCTTTTTACTAAATCATCACCACCTAATGTATAAACAATGAGATACACATGTATGGTGAAGTTATCTAGAAAATAGAATGTGATGGACAGATAGGCTATCTTTCCGGTTAACTACTACTAGTTGTACATGCAATGAAACCTTACTAATGTACTAATAAAATCTGAGAAAACATGATGCAGAGGGCTTCTGTTGATGGCAGTAAGAAGTGTGACAAATTAAAGCATCTTAGAGGTTGGACAAGCATGGAGTGTCAAACTCATTTAGTTCAGAGGCCACATACAGCCTAATATGATTTCAAGTGGGTTCAACCAGTAAAATAATAACATAATAACCTGTACATAATTACAACTCCAAATTTTTTTCTTAGTTTTAGTGAAGAAATGTAGAATTAAATTATTTACATTTACAAACTATCCCTTCACAAAGAAGAAAAAAAAACATGGACCTGAAATTTCTTCTGAAAAATAAGTACAATTTTAACGTTATACTTCCAATTATCATTTATACATGTGCATTACAGATCGAAGTGGATCTTTGAAGGCACAAACCATTTAGTATAAGGCATAATATTGGTAGAAGTTTAAAACAGTCATTTGAAGTTATTGACCCACTTGAGATCAAATTGTACTAAAATGATTTTGACACCCTTGGCTGTTAGCTCCAGTCTAATTTTTGTACTGGGCCAGATCAGAACCTTTGGAGGGTTGGTTTAGACCCACAGGCCGTATATTTGACTCCCATTTTAAAAGCAGCTTTAAGACTACCTATATGTGTATAATCACTAGAACTGTGTCCCAAACTTAGGGTCAGGGCCAAACTGGGCCATGGGGTTGTTTTAACTGGGTCACTAATTAGCATGAGGATAAATTCTATGTGATTTAATAAAATAGTAGTGTTGTTTTGAAGACTTTATAATAATGTGAAGACGCCTCTGTTTAAAAGTAACAACAAAAATTTAAGACACAAGAATTAAATTATCATCATGTAAAAGATGTGACGACAAAAATTCGGTTTGACGCAAAAAGATGAAATCAGTGTAAAGTATAAAAAGAGCAAAAACTACATACAGTGTTTTGACAGTAAAGATGTAGACCTATGGAAATGTATGGTGTTTCTTTGTAAGTTTGTTTGTTTGTATGTATGTATGAAGAGACACAAAATTATGTTTTTAGGCTTTGTACCAAAAAGGTTTGGGAATCACTGCTCTAGTGAAGTATTGTGCATTTTCACATTTTTTTTAGCAGCCACCGTAGGGGAAGGTGAGGAGTGTTCAGGTGGATGGAACCTACAACTTGACTGCTGGTTTCCACAACAATCCTACACTCTTTGTTTGCACTTGTAAATGTCTGGTATTGTGTCATATTTTGATGATGAGGAGGATTAGATGCAGGTTTTAGTGTTCAACATGGATGAACATCTAGAGTCGAAAATCCAATTTATTGTCACAACAACTGACTGTCGTTGAAGGATTGTATTTGTTCAGGTTTGATGTGCAGATCTATCATATTTTCTACTGGTTGAATGTTTTTGATGATAACATTCTTTACAGCTCTGGCTTTTTTTAAAGAAACATCAGTGTAGATTTCTTTCAGCGTATATTTCTTTATTTTAGTATCCACCACATCAAAGCTTTGACACTTCCCAAGAGCTACTAGATCTCTATTGTAACACCTTACTGGAAACTGCTAGACTTTCTCTCTCCGATGCTAATCACACAAAATACACCCATCAAGTCCTGTAAAGATTAATTATTAATCTGCTGTGGTTAGTGTTTAATCCCCGTCTGAACAGAAACAGAAAAAGGACAATTTGTGGTTTGTACAAGAAGTGCAAGAAGTGCAAGTACTTTTTGTTCCAACAGAAAAACACTGAGTAAGTGTTGCTAAATACAATATGATGAGTTCAGGAGCTTGTGTAGGCATATTTTACATGTACACAGAGCCAGACTAGCTGTTTTCCATACTTCCTGTCTTCCTCTGTTGATCTCGATACTTCTAATCGACTCTGACACTCGGAGAGGAAGTGAGAAAACGGTCTCCTCTCTGAAACACTCGTCTACACCTGTCTGTTCCTGTCTCCGCTTGTCTACAGCTGTAACACACAGTCTGTGCCGGGATACTGAGGCAGGTTGAGCTGGTATTTCCTCTCCAGTCCGGGGGGAACGAAACGGCCTCCTAGGAAGTGGTAGCGTCCTCTGAACAATAAGGCTGATTTCTTGGGGGCAGTGAGAGAAATGAGCATGTCAGGCTGGAGTCCGTCTGTGCTGCCCTGCTCTACGTCCCACCCTGGAAGAAAAAAAACCACACATACATAAAGGATATCACAAACCAAAGGCTGCATCTAACCCTTCAGAGAATGAATATGCAGAGGAAACAGTGACGAGTTGATTACTGGGGCTTGTGATATACTGTATGGACAAAAGTATTGGGCCACGTTGATTTAAGGTGTTTCTTTTCTAATGGGTTTGGGCTACAAATATCACAATAAATATCACTGCATTGCATTGGTTAGTTTTGTTTAACCCATAAAGACCCAAACATCCACCGTCGACCAAAACCATGTACTGATGAAAATGTTTAATACATGTTGATTCACTAATCTTATCAATACATAAAAATAATTGGTGTAAAATGCAGTTTATTATCTTTTCATGGTCATCAGATATGACCCATTTGGACGTTCAGAGGCTCCGTAGTGAACGTGGAAACACCGTCATCTTCTATAACACTGATTCACCAGTAAAACCCACAGAGTTGAGTCAATAACAGTGGATGGAGACACTTGTTTTTATGTTCAGTTATTGATATCGTTGCAGTAAAAGTCACTTTTTCTTCAGGTTTTTTTCTGTTTCTGATCTAATATCTTTTGAATTTACTCTGAGCTCTAATGGACATCTGCATGATCAGTAAATTAAAAATAGGAAAATATATAATTTACACTGACAATTGCTAAATACAGAGGATAATATTATGACAAATGGTGATTAATTGCTTAAGAAAGTTTAAATACGGTGAAAAATTTAATTGGGAACTGTCACAGAAGTAGCACTGGGTTTTTATGGGTAATATTGTTAACTTTGCTTCCAAAAAGCCTGAGAGGTGGTTTTTACACACTCAACATTGATTCTGTTTTATTTTTATCCATAACTATAATTTTAAATGTTCTACCTGTACATTTCTAAAATATTTTTCATGCTCTGGCTATAAATAATAATATTCTACCACAACTAACCATCTACTTTCTTCACATCTCACTTAGGAAGAAAAACTCCCATTAAACTTCAAGGATGTTTCTAGCTCAAATCAGCATGAACAGGACATCTTATGAGCTGTAGCCATGATGTGTCCCAATATTTTAGTCTATATAGTTTGTAAACATAAACTACTAGACTCTTTTTTCTGGTGGTAAAACCAGTACAAAAACTCAAACTAACCCTTTCAGAGCCTCATATGGTTCTACATAAATGCCTTGTGATTCTCTGTCATACGGATGTCCCTGAACTACTCATGTCTCACATTCACATCACACACTGATCAGCCATTTTGACGCTGTTGTTTCTGCAAATGATTAAAACCTTGAATGGAAGAAGAGTATGACGTGCTGAAATCCACAAAGAAAGAATTACATTTAGCTTTAGTGGAAATCCACCTCATTGTTGTAAAAGTGTAAAGTGAGAGGACTGACCAGAGGGGATGTCGATGCTGGCTATGGGGATTGTGGTCTTGTTCAACGCGTCTAAGATGGAACCGAAAGGCTCTCTGACAGCTCCTTTAAAGCTGAAGCCGAAGATGGCGTCGATTACCAAGTTGTAGGCTTCATCTATAACTATGGCCTGAAAAGAAAACATACACCTGCCTTTTATTAGACAAAACAGAGGATTAAAAACCCTGAAAATGTCCTACAGAGTGTAAACATCTACCAATCTGTAAAGGAACTGATCCACACTCTGCCCGCTTAGTTTATAGTCACATGATTGTGTTTATGGTTTGCGTAATTATAAATTAACCACATAGCAATTAAACTGATTAAACCAGATGTAAAAGTGTGTAATACAATACTCAGACAGATGGAAATAACAATTCACACTTCAATCACTGCAAATTTATCCTGTTTCATAATTGATGAGCACCAAACCTCAGGCATCTCAGTAAGGAAGGGGATCTCCATCTTCTGGCACTGTGTGGTCAAACCCTGAAACAGGGGCTTGTTTGGCCTCTTCGGATAAAGAATAGTCGGCTCGTAACCCTTCAAGTGAACACACAAGACGAGGAGGAAATAATATTCATGATTTAAAGAAATAAAAGTTGACGATTTGACTCACAACACATGTAAACACTATGTATTTTGCATTTCATTTCCCAAATTAAATATGTAAATACAGAAAAGGTGATGGTTCTACTATTCATTCATTCTGTATCTTCTACTGTTCATGAGGAATGGTGTACTCAGGGATGATGTGAGGAGAGCTCAGTATCTGATATCTATAGTGTCATGTCTGAAACACATTTGGTTGATCGCTTTGTCGTTATCCTTCACTGCCTCCTCCACAATAATAAAGAGCTTTGCATTTTAAGGTGTTTTTTTGTGTGTGTCTACAATGCCCCAGCAGATTTTCTTGCAGCCACAACTTAAAGATTTCAAAGATGGCCTGGTTTATCAGTGGAAAAGTTGACCACAGTTGCTCTAAAGGCTTAAATATTATGGAAAATACGTGATTTGGAAAAGTAAAATGGCTGCCAGGGCATTTTTATGATCTATTTCTGCAAACATCTGTGTCCATGAAAATACTAGTGAAAAAGACAATTTTCTTTTATAACTGGTTTACCCAACATAATCCGCTCTGTACCACTACTCATGCTTTTATTATATTTGTATTTATTCACCATTCTCTTGTTTGTGTATAGTCTTGTATATTATGTGTGTTATTGTTTTGTTTTATTGATCTTGTTCTGATTCTCTGTACGGTGACAGTGAGTGTTTTGAAAAGCACCTTTAAATAAATTGTATTATTGCTGTTGTTGTTCTTAGTATTATCATTATTATCATCATCACCTTGACTATCCATCAGCGATTACAGTATTAATACAGTATTAATCCGGCACAATTAGGGTGTGTAAAGTCACTCACAAAGAGTTTGAGATGTCTGGCACAGACCAGGCCATCGCCTCCGTTGTTTCCTGGTCCACAGATCACCAGTACAGAGGGTCTGGGCTTCACCAGTGAGGTAAGAGGATAAGCCTGCAGGAAATGATGCACAGAACACATCAATCCAGCACTGCACACCACTGTAATTGACAAAGGGAAGAGGTTTTTCTTCAAAGCAGACACTCAGTAGAAAAGCTTCTGTGGCTGTGAATCTGAGGGCAAAGTGATGTGATTACTCCTCTCTGGGCAGTAATCAGATCAGACACATCCATGTGCGATAAATGAAAACCTCCTTTCCAGCTCATACTGCTTGTCTTTGCTGATGAAATAAGTGACAAATCCAGAATTTGGAAACACATTGTACATTGTTTAGTTAAAGTTCATGCAGAGAACTCACATAATCGGTTCTCATCAATGTGAATGGATGATGTGGTTTAAATGACGTCACAAATTTAGCTTTATATGTCAGTCATTTTCAATACTATTACTACAATACATGTTAATTTATTATTTAAACTGAGAACCTTCCGTGACTGTCTCTTTGATAACAGCCTACAGACTGACTATGTGGACGAGGAAGACCTCAACTGCCTCTTTTGCTTTTCCACAGGAGCAACAGTGTGTAACATAAGCGGTAAGATTACAAATGATGTCTGCTAATGTCTATAAATGACCACCATCCAGTACAACAAAGACTCAAACATGGACCTTTAAAGGCGGACTTGTGTCCCTGAGATAAGAACATGACAAACAGCAGAACTTTTCACACATCAGAGAAGAATAAGCTGTAAATAATATCGCATGTTGGACTTCTTTGGAGTTAAATCAGACTAGACATTACAGTGGCATATAGACACTAACTAATGGCTTTTGACATGCACATATTTTTGAACATACTAAACATTTATTTATTTAAAAAGAAAAGTATCATTATTGGTTTATCACCCAGCCCTATGTCACTAAATAAGTCTGTATATGTGTCTGATTTCATGGCAATACTAGCAACAAGTTCAAGCACAGTAACAACATTGTCCTGTTCCATACTGGAGCTCTGTTTTCTCATTTTCCTCTTGGGAATAGATCCTGCACCAGTTCTGGATTTCTAAAAATGGAGGTCCATGAAGAATTAGTCCGTCCTTTAGCCGTCGAAACACAAAGTTTGAGATTAGGTACCGGCTATGAAAAGCAGTGTAAGAAGGGCATCAGTCATTTTAGTTTCAGATAAAAGACAGGTTTTCACTCACTCTGGTGATTGCGGTGGCACAGCTGAGTCCAGCTAACTCCATCAGCTGGTCCACACTGAAGCCATACTCACTGAAGAGCTCCTCATCAATATGCTGAGCCTCTTCCTGCCTGTGGAGTATGTACAGCTAAAGATATACAACACACACACTGTACACTGCAGGATTTAACTTCTAAAATAATTAACTTTTATTTTACCCAAGATATTTGATGGTTTGGGCCATAGTGGATGCTGGTCTGGTGCTGAAACAGTCCTTTTTATGGATGTTAGCTGCAGCTGACAGAGGGCATGTCCCTGCCTGAGTGAGGACTGCCGTGGCCCGAGAGGTCACCAGGAAGCCGATCCCAAACAGAGCCCTCACACTCAACATCCAGATGGATACGGCTCCTGGAACAGATGAAACCCGAGTTAGTCCCCCCATAAAATAACAAACCCAAACTCCAGTGGAAAGTCTGTGAGCTATTTCAGGCACACAACCCAGACGTTAATGTACATTTGCTGCTCGGTCAGCTAATGCTTCTTGCTGCCGTTACACTGCAGGCTTGCACTTTGCTTCCTCCCTCGTCCACCTGCAGGCTGCTCTCAAGTCTCTAAAGTGGACTGGCATCGATCTTCTTTGTACTCTGTTTCTGGTAAATATGATTTTCACAAAGTGATGAGACAGACATCTTCATTCCTTTAGTATCCCTAATCAGCAAAAACCTTGAATGCAATTGGAAAAAAATAATTAAATGCTCTTTTATTTTCTAAGAAATTCACTATAAAAGCCCTTCCACATCATGTTTTGATATTATGTTTATGGAGTATTAATAGCTCTTTGTTATTGAGAAAATTGGGTTTCTGTTGTCACTAATTAAATTCTAATTATTCTTAATTTGTAAAGAACACTTTTCATTTGTTATTTGCCTGATTTTTGTTCATAAATATGCACATTTCTGACAAATGTTGAGTTATCATTACATTGCCACAGTAGTCAAATATTTATTTTCCAAAGCTGTAGGTTACAAGTGATGACTTCTCATTTATCCTTTAAAATGCTCATTATAATGTATTAATGATAGTTTGTTTTGTCTTAAGTTGTGCTGTAATAATTAGCAAATTCGTTATTCAGTGAACAAAAACTTGCTTGATCTTAGATTCGTTTGCTATTCTATTTAACAACAAACTGTATGCTGTTTCTTATTTGTTAACACACTTTAAAACATGTGGTTTTCAGTAGACAGGACGGGGTTAAAAATACAATCTGAAAAGTAATTAAAGCTGTCAGATAAATGTAATGGAACAACATGTATTCTATTTATCTTTTGAGGTGTAGAACAATAGACATATAACACTGCTTAAATATAC
>JAPTYQ010000003.1:30442509-30466245 GCA_029814465.1 Ostorhinchus cyanosoma
GTTTTTAATACATAGAAGTATTTAATCAAAAAAATTAAATATAACAACCAAATAAAAAGGCTCAACTTAGGACCAGGATCAGATGAGTGTTAAGACAAAGAAGGTCTCGACATACAGTTTTATTTCTAAAAGTGTCACCATGTCATAATCAGGCAAAAATAAAAGTACAAACAAGCACATTAATAATGAACGTACTGTGAAACCCAAACGTTTTTTTGTCTTTTTGATGATATGCAGCCAACCACAGAGGTGTAAAGATTTATTATTGTGGGGAATCGGGCACTCGTGGAGTCAGAACTCAAATCCCAAAGCTGTAAACGTCTAAATTTCACATTAGAGAAGTAAAAGTTAACGGGGTTGGACTGCGGACACGAGGACAAGACGATTGCACAGAAATGATTGCTTCATTATTGCCGTCCATTCACGAACAAACACATCAATGGACACATAAGGAGAAGGAATAAAATGTTACAGGCAGTACGGAGGGATCAAATAAATAATGCTACATTGTTTTTACACTGAGCTACGCGTTAAGTATGGAGTCATGAGTGTTCCCCTTTTCTTAAAGAAATGTTTGGGTTGTGCTTCCGAGTGCCCGTCCACTAAACTGATCCCCACAGGCCTTTTGGTCCTGTCAGCTCCAAACTGATCAGTTCTGCATATTTTTTGTGTTCTTGGCATACGTAGGAGGTATCCACACACACAAGCACACGAAGAAACACAAACAAACCACACATATATACACGCAATCACACCTTACAGTATAATCATGTATCAATAATTAACTCGGCGACTCGTTTTCTGAAGATTTCTTTGATTTTGCTTGTTTGTTTTTTTTTTCAGCACCATCGTTAAAGGCACAGTCTGTAACGGACAAAAAAAAAAAAACGGTCCGGTGACGAACGTTTAACCCTCCTCTTCTCGTGAATATGTATCAAACGTCAACAGAGTTACAGTCTTACTCTTCCTTCATGAGGTTTTGAGATGATAAAAAAGGTCAAAGCAGAGGCAGATCCGTAAAGAAGCGGAAGAGGAGGGTTTGACGGTTCATCGTCATCACTACGCGACTAAACAACCTCCAACAGTCTCTACATTGCAGGTCAATGCTGCAAACGTTTCACATAAATAAACCTATTGCATTATCAAATTTGGAAAATGATCACAGACCACTATATTATTAAACGTCATTACTCAATACAGCTATTACAGTTCTGCCTCAAATAGGATTTGGTTAGAAAAAATAAGTGGTGTGTGCATTACATTACTATCTTTAAATATAAATATATCTCCATTCAGGCTTAAAAATGCTCTTTTCTTTAAATGATGTGAGGAAAAAGGCATCTGATGTCCAGCGTTGTTACATACAAAGCCCCGTCTAGGCTCTAGAGGTCGATTTACTGTACGTGGCATTATGAGAGGAAGGGATTCCTGTAATAAGGCTCTATAAGCAGTTCACACACAAACATGCCCACGACAAACTATTCAAGTAAAATCAAATGCTGGTAATGTCTGACATTAAGAAACAGCTTCCACTGACAACAAACGACAGGGGGACAAACCGATCTGATAGTTTTAGAAATTAAACCTCAACCTACAGGGCAGTCCAAAGCTTAAAGGGCTAGTTTGGGTTGTTTAAAGTACATAGTCAGTGTATTTGTTACCTGCAGTAGCAGCAAAATGTATGTCAGCCACCAACAAAAGATGCAAATGTACATTTGCAAAATCTTACGTGACTGACTTCATCCTTTCTGACATTCTAATAAGTGCTATATCTGTATCACAGGACCTACAATTTTATGGTAACAGTAAAAAAAACAAACATTTGCCCCAATACAACATTATAAATGACGCATCATGGTACAATACAGATGCCGTCAGGTCAGGGTCTGCAGTAATGGAGCTTTGTTTTCAGTAAAAATTTAATGCAAAAATTATCATTCCCACCAAAATGAGGAGCACTGCTGCAATATGTGCCAAAAAAGTTGCAATATGATTTTTTTTCTGCACATTTTTCATTCCCATTTGCTATGGTTAAAGCAGCAGGAGCTGAAACACACTGGGGAAAAAATTAAAAACCAACAGAATTGGCCAATACACACTTCCTCCTACATCTGTCTGCTTTCAGTCCAAATGAAAACATAAATATAAGATCTAATGCCGTTTCATCTGTTTGCTGGGATGTTATGAAGCTGACGCCAATTTTCAAGTCAAATCTAATAGAATCCAATCAACAAATGCTAATTACAGTTGCCAATCTTGATTTTCTCCAGCCTGAAAACACAAGGAACAAGTAGATTTAGAAGCCATTTGTCCTTTTAGATCAACTGAGTCACATTTTGTTAAAAAGTAATTTTGGATTTTTTTCCCCAGTGATGCTACAAACTATTAAGAACTGCAGCTTTAACTGTTTGGTTTTGGCGTTTTGACATATTTATTCAGATAAACTGATTGCCACAGTCATATTTTGGGAGGTAAAATTGCTATTTTTGTCAAAGGAGTCCAGAGACATTGAACAGGGTGATAACAATTTCAGTTTCTTGTCAGAAAAGAGTTGAAAACATTCTAAATACAATATACATTTATACTGATGCTGCTTCTCTGCTGAGCTCCTTCTACTGTAGGTAATTCACTGACCTCAGACAACCCCCACATGCAAAAAAAAAAATCTGAACTATCCCTTTAAAAGTGGATAGAAAAACGTCCACTTTCTTCACAAACTGAACTCAAGCACAGACTCAGCTGCTTAACACACATCCATTTAAGTGCAGTAGAATACCGTGTCCTTAGATTCTCTGTGTTTATATAGTTTCTATATTATCTGAAGAAATATTGAATAAATGTTCTCTTGTAGCAGCTAGTTTGGTTCTAGTGACATGTGGCGAGCACAGTTATCAGTCCAGAGCCCATCAGCACGACGCCATGAGGCTGCCAGAGTAAAGATCCACGTCATCTGCTCTGTGATTCCCCCCACCCTCCCCGATACAAACAGGGGTTCTGCAGCCCCCACCCCCTTCGCCCTGACCAGGCACATTGGTTTGGTCCAAGTGGAACTAGATGACACCCGAAGGCTTCACCTGTGTTAAATGACTGCAAGGCTGTGAATAAGATGACGCATGGTTCTGGGCGGGGCATCGAAAACAGCAGCAGCCATGGCCGAGATTTGGCATCGACGGTGGGTTAAAATGCACCGGAAGTTATCGACAAACCTCAAAATAACAGAGGCTTCTTTTTTACTTCAGTTAGTCCTCATCAACAAGTTGTCAGTGTGTCCAAATGTAGCAGGAAAATGTGTTTCTTATTGCATAATAACTGAAAAATAGAAAGGTGTAATTTTTGGAACAACCGGCCCAAACAAAGAAATTAACCTGTGAGTCCACACATGAAAGTATGACAACCTCTGCCTCAGGCATTCATATTTATACAGGCGGGAATGTGTGATTATTAGTGTTTGTTTTCAAGTGAAACATATTACTTTGAGATCTCATTATAACATGCATTGTTTTTGTCATAAATTAACTAATACGTATAATGAAGTGACCTTGTGCATCATGAAATTTGTATAATAATTCTCCAACGACCTCAGAAAACAATGTCATCTTGAGTTATTTCTAGTCAATGTTGAGAAAATGCCATATAAACTAAATATAACAAAATACTCATGGTGTTTATTAAAAAAATGTTTGTTCATTGTTTGGTAATTTTTGGATACAAAAATATTCCATCTTCATTCTGTGATAATAGGTTATTTTCTCAGCTTTCTGATCAATATATATGAGTCTGTTATGTAATGTATGTATTGTAGTTATCCTGCATTAATACAAAGTAATTCTTTACTGATCACAATAAAACAAAACAGGGCAAATAACCACACAAAGCTGGCGTAGGCGGAGATAAACTACAATCCTCTATGCTGTCCAGCTGCATGATGGGATTCTGAGACTGAGGCACCCGAACCTACATGCAATTAAAAACCACCCGTCCTACACACCGTTCACTCTTGAACCAAATCAGGCACTTTGTTGTCCGATCTCTCCAAACACCATCAGGCCGGGAGACTGACCCCCGTCTGTGGCATCCACCTGCCTTGTTCATAAGAATGTCAAACACTGCACATTCTTGAAGCTGTGTTCATCGTCACTTGCTGAAACTCACTTATAACAAACCGTTAAATGCGCAAATACTCAACAAAATCATTCCCCGACAAACCTGCTCTTTCTACATTAACACCTTATTGCACTCAAGGACTTCTTGACAATTAAATTCAACAGCTTTTTGTGTAAAAACTGGGGAAAATATTGAATATATATGGTCATGACAAGATATGCCGTCCCCTATTATGTATTGCTGAAAATGAACTTTAATAAAAGTAAAAAGAAAAAAACCCCCTCATAAATAGCGATAAAAGACATAAGAGAAGTTTGGTATAACACTCTGTACCAAGCTTAACTACAAGTGAGGGCTTTAAAATTGTCCATTTCATGGCCATGGCATTGCTTTCTTACAGTCCTCTTTACACATCTGGCCTTGCAGTAAGGCATCAAGCGACACACAACGCCTTGAAGAATGGCTGTGTGTGGTTTTAATAAAAAAAAAAAAATCATTCATTGTCAGTGTTGGTAGAGTGCAGAGTTAGGCTTCTTACTGTCTGGCTAAATCACCGTGAGTAACCATTGGCTTAAAGGGAGGCAGAAGCGTGACCACTAAGCCGACCACCTGCTGATCTGACTGAGGGGAGAAAAAAAAAGAAAAAAAGGGCTATGCTGCAATTTACAACTGTACTCGCTTAACAAGTGCTGCCATGGCATTCACATTTGCTCAACAGACAAATAACACATACAGTATCGCATCGAGACAAGCTCAAAACACACACACAAACAATTAAAACCATCTATAATACAAACCACAACCAGCAACATTAGGCTCAAAATGCTTTGTGCCCACCCATGCTTATTACTTTCCCATGCACCGTTAAAAATACAGCAAAATAAAACTTTGGGCTGCTGTTAAATCCATAAAGGAACAACTAATTGAGCTCTAAAAAGGAGACAGAATCCGGCATGATTAGAAATACAGCAGAGGAAATGTGGGAAAGTAAGAGATGCATGGGTGAGAGCAGAAACAGTTGGCTGGTTTGTAATTGCATAATGTGGCTGTTTTCCTCTCTGGCTTTTGACATCCTTACGCTGCCCGCCGTCGTCATCGTCGTGTTCCAGGGACCAAAGCTGCACAAATGAGGGGTCACTCAGGGTGATGAGGGAGACGAGGCTGCTGATCAAAGTCGGACACTAAGACTGGCTGAGTGCATTCTGGATACAGTGGAGGGAAGGTGAGGAAGGGAGGGTGTCCTAGGCGAAGTACATGGTCCGCAGTGTGTCGTGGTGGATCTGAACCGCCTTGGCCAACGCCTGGGGGTCCCTGCCGTTACTCTGCCCTGAGACGTGGCTGCCCTCCGCACTGTGTCAGGAAGAAACCATGCAGAAAAATAAAATAAAGCGTGCTAAAGGACGCCGTTTACACCCGTGTGTGGAATAACAAAGAAAGATCAAGTGAAACAGAAAGGCCTTTTAACACTTAATGTTGTGGGTTTATTTTAACTGCATTTCCCTACACCCAACCAAGAAGCTTATGTGAAACTGAAAATAAGAACAAAACAAAAAAAACAAAACACAAATTCCAGGTCTCATGGATCTAACTTACGTTAGCTGAATAGCTGCTGTGTGTCGCAAATAGACACTCTGTTAAAATAATTAACAACAAAATGTCAGCAAAAAGAAATGCAGTAGGATTTTTTTCTTGCCTATCCAGTGTCAGGAGAGAATTTATTATATTGGAAAACTTTGTGACTTGATATAATTCACCTCAATTGATGAACAACTTCACATTAATTTTACAATTTAATAAACAGTAACTATAAAGCAAATCAAACAAATGTATTGCTTTAACGCTGCTAAATTCACTAAAAAGCTGTCCTCATTTGGGTATTTTTCCATTTCTGTTGGTGTACAGCTGAACAAGCATTAAAATAGAAGTTTAGCTGCAGCTTATAAAGACTACTCATTAACCAGGAGCCACGTCCAAGCCTTTTTAACATCCCATTTATCCACAACATCGTCTGACAAAATAAACATCCTGTGCAAGGATTCCAGCTTCAGTGAAACGTAAATAGCGGATCACAGAGAAAGATAAGAGAGGCAGAAAGTCTAATCATGAAAGTCTTTATGACACTGAGCCTCTTACTTCAGCCTAACAAAATACTAATATTAAAACAGCAGAGGTGTTTATGACATGACAACACACAATATGATGATTAAAAAAAAGGGTTAATTAACAATAAGAAAATCCTACATTATTTTTTTTACAAAGATTCAGCAATAATGATAGAGTAAAGTCTGTAATTCAGGGTTATCAAATACACAGCCTGCGGGCCAAAACCCACCCAGCCAGTGGGATGATTTTGTGAAATGCAATAAAAAGGTGTCAAATTCATTGTAGTTCAGGGGCCACATTTAGCCCAGTTTGATCTCAAGTGGACCACGCCAGTAAAATACTACCATAATAAGCTATAAATAATGACAACACCTATGTTTTCTTTTTGTTTTAGTGGTTTACATTTTCCACATTAAAACATAGAGAAAAGTTTGGAGTTGACATTAATTATAGGCTATTACGATAATATTTTACTGATCTGGTCCATTGGAGATCATTATGGGCTGTATGTGGTCCCTGTACTAAAATGAGTTTAACACCCCTGATGTTGATCCCTTTTAATCCTCTCTTTTTTTATCCATATGAAGACCCACTCCCTGAGACAAACATGAATGCTGTAGATCTAAAAATATGAATAATTTTCTAGCTAATAGAAACCTTGAAGAAAAAATATATAGAACAGCTCGTGGCATGTGGCTCAACAAAAACAGGAAAGTGAAATGGAAAAAACATATGGCCAATTCATAATGTAAGAATAATAAACAAAATAAGCTTCAGTGATGGTAACCAGGCTTGTTCTTACCTGTCGTGCTCTTTGTCGACCAGGTGGTAGCGGGCGCGGAAGGCCACCAGGTGGGCGTAGTAGGCTGGTGCTGGGATGGACACTGAGCGTGTGCAGCGTACATAGGTGTGGCACAGCTGGTAGGTGAGGAGCTGGAACTCGTCGGCGGTGAAACAGTTGTCGTCCCAGAGCACATGATAGTGGGAAGGCCGGCTGGTGCCCTGAAAGAGCAAAGCAGACATAATCACACCCGAGGGACGGAGAGGATCCGCAAAGACAGCATGAAGCAATCGGCAGCTAATATTAAAGCTAGGTATTCGACACGCCACAATGGAAAAGGTTAACTTCAACTGCTGCTGGAGATACAGCTGGTAAACTGTGTTTTCAAGTAAGAATGTCCTTTTTAAACACCCTCCTTCATTACACATTATTGTGGATAATATCATCAGCAGAGATTTTTACGATGCAGTTGTCCTTTGTATATTATTCTTCCAGTGTTGTAAAGTGGAATAACATGTAAATATAGCATATAATGTCCACAGCAGATCCTTTAGTTCAGCCACAGATACTTCTGAAAAACCATTACAATGAAGTTATGACGACAAATAAATCTGCATACATCGTGTAGAGATACATTACAGTTTCATGTGTAACTTTAATATATTTGTGGTGCTTTGGGCCATAGTTGTAGTGATATTACTGTTAAAATCATTCAACTGATGTCAAGATACTTGCCTGGATTCCAGCGTGGCTGCAGAGGTAAAAGTCAAACTCATATGGGTGGGTGATGTCTGTGTCCACTGTGGTACCAGCAGGAATGTTTCCACTTCGACCAACCTGATTGACAGATGTAAAAGGTTAGAAAACAATCACATTACTTTAGAGTGGTCCAAATCACTGAATCAAATACTTTCCGATTTTAGTTTACAATGGATCCCAATTCATAATGTTCATTTTCAATTAAATCAACTCAAGTGAAAATTCCACTTACAAATCATGAATGAATCTTCCTAAATCCACTGATCAGTATTGTTTCTGTGTAACTCACTCGCTCATTGCGGTCTGCACAGAAGAGGCGTGTATGATGGCGTTTCTGTACTACAATGTAGGTAATTCCCGGCTGGTATTCCTTCTCTAGACTGATGCAAGCCTCTCTGATGGCCAGCAGCTCATAGTACAGCACCTACAGAGGAAAGTACAAAAGCAAAATCAACACTATCGGGTAAAATATGGCAGTTTTTTTTTTTTTCAAACCCTGGTGTGGAGATTGCGGTACCTGTCTGAACTGGCCCTCAGACACTCCATCCCTGTAAAAGATGATCCTGGTTGGCTTGTAGCGGGTTGATTTGTAAAACTGGATCAATAGCTCTCGCACCATCGAGGCCAGGTCCTGTATGACCTCCTGTCTGGGCCTCTGGACCCGCACTGTAGCACAGTATCTGCTGGGATGGGCGTCCATGCTGCCGACCACCTGCACAGGCGCAGCAGCCACAAAAACATTAAAACTAACTGTATGTGTGGCAAAAAATATTCCAGCAAGATAAGAATCGAGACATTTAGGAGCAGCTGCTGCACAGACACAGACTGATATACATGTGTGAAGTTCATCTCTGACAGAACATCTCACCGCTGCAATAGATGGCTTCTTCCCATCTCCTGCAGGAGGATGAGTGACATCTGCGCCGAGGAAGATGATTGGCTGCTGGAACACAGAAGGCCTGGGCAGTTGAGGAAAAAACAAAGTCATTCTAATTATTCTGTCATGGTGTGACTGCAGATGGACAGAAAGATACACAGATAACAGAGTGAGCCAGGTATTTAGTAGTGATGTGCACAAATGTCCTGACCTTCATAGACAAAAATCACAACAAGAATATCTGATTTTGATTACCAACCAGTTTAACACCGAATAATTAACATACACAACGTATTACTGTTTTTGCCATTATTCTAAAAAATAATAAAAGTAGCTTTTCAACTAAATTTTCTAAAACTCTCTTTAGCATGGTATATTAATGACAATGAAATAATCATAAGGGTTGGAGCTGCTTGTGCAAATGTCTTTCATTCCTTTCACTTTCTTAAATAGGTCAGTAATGTGAAAAAACCTGATCATATTCAAGTTTTTAAAAGGTGGGTGTGTTTCTCCTGACCAGAAAAGTGGGATTTTTTTTACATTACTACTGCAGCCTCACTAACTGTTGGCTGTTTGGTTTCTGTTCAACACACAACAGCTCAACATAAACAGGCAAATGGCAGCGCATTTCATATTGAAATAAACGGACCAACTGGGATGCATATGATAACTATATGTGAAAATAATCTTTAAAAAATCCATTAAATCCAGCATATTAATAAAATATGACTCTGGAAATTAAGCTGGTGGTTAAGACACTGTTGAATGTAATGTTGTCTTGAATGACTTCGAGATGAATACGATGAATTACAGCAGTAGACTATGGCAGATATTGCATTGTATTAAGAGCTTATGTATGAAATTATTGTGATGAAAGGAATTTTACTAAATGGAGCAGAAAATATAAGATTGCTCTTTTTGCTCCTTTTCATTCATAATATTGGCATTGTGCTGAAATGTAAACGCATGAATGAAATTATCAATGAATTAGGAAATAAAAAAAAAAACAATTAATTTCAACATATCATACATTTCCGAGCTGGAGAGTTCTACATTTGGAATAAGGTTGAATCCTGAATATACAAAGGGAATATGCCGTTTACATGATCAATATCAAATCCAGACCATACATAAGTGGAATATTATCAAGTATGGACATCATCACTTTGTTTCCTTTGCTGACATTACCGTTGGTGTGGAACCAGGATGTTGTTGATGCCTCCCAGTTTGACGTTGATCTTGAGGCAGAGGTTGGAGAGGGTTTGAGGGGACGTTTTTACTACATTCTTCACCTGGACACACTGGGTGGCCATACCGAGGAGGGTGTCACCCACCCGCTTCACTTCAGCTGTAGTGCACAGAATGGATAGATGACATTCATGATATGACAGAGCTATGTTCTTCTAAATCCTTAAAAGTGGCCTGCTAGTGGGACTGCTGCAGGTTTTATACCATAGACAGGTGTTTTTCCCGGCAGGATTACGATGATGAGCTGCAGCCCGGCGTATGTGTTCTTCAAGTGTCTGAACATGGGCTCCACGCTGTCGGCTCCCTGGGCGTATTTACAGAAACACGGCTGGCCTTGGATTGGCATGCCAGCATCCTTTGAGATTTTCCGTAGCTGGTCAGTGAAGCTCCTGTGGGTAAAGATCAGAAATTCTGACAATGTGATACAGTGAAGCAATACAGCTACCAGAATGAAAATGTGGAAAAAGTTTGAAAGACAAGACAGCTCATTTTTTTTGTGGAGCAAATAATTGTCAGATTTTATCCACATTTCCATTCACTCCTGTGAATCACCACTCTGCCAAAATGTGATTTAACCAAGCAGTAATAAAATCATTTTCATGCACTCACTTTAGGATCTCTTCTCTGCACTGTCTCTGTGTGGCAAAACATGCGATGGCCCACATTTTGATCTCAACACCGGTGTGGAACTGTTTCCCCCTCATGTCCCACACTCCATGGCTTGGTGTGGCCACAGTGCGGTTCTGCAACGACAGTGCAGGGTTGATCTGCTGGGGCTGACAATCACACAGACAGTACAACACAATACAAAGACACACACACAGTGTTTGGGTTCAACTGAATCAAGCAGTTGGTGAGTGTTCACGATCAAATGTCTCTGATCATGGTAAATATCTGGATGAATGATGAGATTAAATAGGATTTCTCAGTGGTTCATGATTGGTATTGAAGAACAGCTTTTTGATGACAGCCATGCAAAATAAAGAGAAGTTCTGAAATGGGCTAAATGATTTGGTGCAACAACACACATGCATAAAAGATTATAAGCTAAAATTAATTTGTAAAAGAATAAGTTGTGATGAAACCTGAGGTACTGAAAAGAGGTGATTGTGGCTTATACAGTGGAAGCACATCACACATCAGAAAAACAAAGAAAAACACACATCAGAGGTTTTCCCAATAAAACAGGCCTGGGTCAGAGTATATAAAAATATAGTTGTTTATTAGAAAACACTGGGTAAAAGCATAATGCCGGTTAACACTGGCTGTGAGACTTGACAACACTGTTTCCACTACATGACATATCTCCAAGTGTCTCTACTAGATATCTGGTGCAAAACATGTAGTGAATCAAGGCTGGAATGTCCCATGATCTCACTATCTTGCAAATCAAGCTTAATTGCAAGGCAATGTGACACTGGGAGTGGGAGTGTGAACAACCAGTAAAACATGAACATGAAAATATTAGTTTCACCTCTAATAAAGCTGGCGTTGGATGATTACTGGATATTTGTGCACTGTTGTTTATTTAGGCTTCAGTTAGCTTTTCTTAAAATGACAGATGAATACAGAAGTAGATCCTGAATAATAATTGTTTTTTGGCATGTATTTGCATCTGTTATCCATAAAACCTGTCAATTATGGTTCATATTTAAAGTAAAATTGTAAAGTGAAAGAAAAGGCAATTTTTTATAAATTTTTGTAGTTGTTAATGTCTCATGTTAGATGGATTTTCATATAATTTTACAAACCACCTTAGGTTTTGTTCTTTTAAACAATTTAGAACATTGACTGTATCATGATATATACAGTAACCATGATATAAAATGACATGATGGAAGATTTTGATCACATTGTGCAGCACTAGTTTTGCATAAGATGTTTAATATATATATATATATATATATATACACACAAACACTTTTTTTTTTTTTTTTTTAGAAAATGTTAAACTGCACTTGGGAAACCCTCTGTCTCAAACACACAGACATGTTGAAGGACAAACATGCAAATGAAGCGTGATTTAAAGGGAAGGTACCATAAAGGGTTCAGAGCTCACCCTGCCGCCATACTGCAGCATGGGGGCCGGCAGGACGCGGCCCGTCACCTGAGCCATCTCATCTCGTACACGGAACTGGAACTCCTGGACAAATGGATCTGACTCATAGTTTGCGCTCCGCACCTGAACGGACAGAAGGAATTTTAACTTAATTGGGGCAAAAAAAGAAAAAAGGAAGCAGTAACGTCTCCATATGTGAGGTGAATCTTGACTGGACTCTCACCAGCCTGCTGATCTCCTCTTGTCTGTCTGGAGCAGAGCGCGCTGTTGCTTTGATCATGGTTGAAGTCTGGTTGTCCGTTAGTTTTTTAATGCAGCGCTGACCAGCAACAATGTTACATACCTGAATGTAGAAACAGCGGTTTAGTTTAGCCGTTATGGACAGTCACAGCAAGATGGATGTCCATACTGGAGCTTTTAATCAGCTTTAAAAAGTGAGTACTGAATGGTAAAATATTATCATAATGGACATTTAAATGTAAAATCACAGAAATATAAATGTAAATACTATGGTTTTTAAACTTGATCCATAAATTCTCTCCTATGATCAATACATTTCCAATAAAACAATCAATTTGACCATCAGGTTGACAGACAGGAGCAAAACAAAGTGGCCACAATAGTCTAGCAAAAATGACAAAAACTCTGCTGAGAGCAAAATGATGACTGTTTTTACTCCATAGAAACCGTTAGTTCTCTTTTATATTCAGAGACCCAGAGACAGACCAGTCTGTTTATTTTAGGTGGCATATACTCATCCATGGTTTTATTCCACAGTAGATCTACGTAGTCTGTCCAATCGATCATAGGAACATCTTCTAGTGAATAATCATGATCCACAAACTGAATCAGTTTTCTCACCTCTTATAAAATGTAGGTGAGTTAGTTAAAACTAAACCAACTTCTTCTATAGTTTTCTGGAGCCTTAGGCTGTATGTGACAGCTTTTTAATTGTTGTTCTTATTTGACAAGAAACCAACATTATTACTATATTCACAATAGCCACAAAAACAAGCTGCTGTGGTTCCAATAAACTCAGACTGTGACAGACCAATTTGTCCCACCTGAGTTTTATGAAGGAATCCAAAACATTTTTACATTCCAACATAACTTTTAAACATCTGTGTGAATCAAACTTGCTGTACGTTAGTGTTGAGCATCCAACCTTGTGGTAATTATTTGTCAGCAGTAACGCAACATTTTGCACAAACTCTGCAAAGTAATGCAGAGTGGAACTAAATGCTTAAATATGGGTAGACGCAAAAGTATTGAAATAAACTCACTACCTTAGGGACATCAATGCTACAAATCCATAGGTTAATGCAATGCCTATGTGCAACAGTCTGCAAAATATTGTAATTACACTGATAAACAAATTTTAGCTGAGTGGGAAAGGTTTGACAGCGTTCTTATTTGATCTATTGTACATCTAACGCAATCGCAGAACATGAGATCATCTAGCCTTATTTCAGAGCACAACAGAAAACTTGGTTTGTGTGGCTGTAATTGCTACCCAAACACCTTCACTACTGAAAATGTATTCAATTCAGAAAGGAGTGACGCTGCAACTTGAAGCAATGCTATTGTTCAACACAGGCCATTGGTACGCCAGCCACCACACATCCTCAAACTCAGATGCATAATTACCTCACATTTATTCAACATGAAATTCATTTCCAAAAAGCTTAGCCCATTAATTTTGACAACAGCAATATATGCATGCAATTAAACCTTTCCATTTTAATAATAATGACAATGATGGAATGAAATGTCAGACTCATTTAACAGTAAAGTTTGTGTGTAGTTTCAATTACCAAGCAGTTTGTAAGGTGATCTCTAATGATTCACTTTACCTCCAGGGGCAGGTAGGTGTGTTTCTGTTCCTGTCCCACCTGCAAACATGGCAGGTGTGGGTACTTGAGCTGCAGACTGTACTTCTCTCTAAAGTACTGTGCTACTGTGCGCTCCACCGTCTGCCCGTTCTCCAGCTGCAATGGAAATCTGTGGATTGCAACGCAGCGTGAACATAAGGTGTTGAATTTTCATTAGGTTTCAGCATTTCTTAATTCAGGCCAGTAGCATCTTTTGATTGTGGGTTAACAGCTGCAGTGCATAAACGTACGTCTGGAGGCTGGCGGGGCGTCGTGTTACATTGCAGACTCGGTACTTCCTACGCATGGTTCCACAGTGTGTCACCTCCACTTTAAGACCTGTAGAAGTTGAGGCATCGGTGTGAAAAGCATCAGCAAAATTTACAGGACTTAAGCTTGTCTTTACAGAGTGGAACAACCGAGCAAGCTGGAATTTTCAAATCAGCAAAATCTCCGTTCATGTTGTCGACGTCCAAGCACGACAAAACATCTGAAACTACAGGAGCTTCCTACTGAAAAGCAAACAGACCAGTACAATGAGGCCTGAAAACAAGCAGAGGCCGCTGCTGGTTGGGGAGATACCTTTGATCTCTTTGGTGAACTTGACCCTGTGGGAGTCTGTGAGGGGGCGGGGCTGCTCGTCAATGTTGTGAATGTCCAGGACTTCACACATGAACTGGATCACAGGCTGAGCTTTATAAAAAGCTGTGGCAGAGACTGAAAAGACACAGGACAAGGTAATTTGTAAAACCGTACAGTTGTGGAATCTAGCCTACAGATCACTCCTTGACCGCACAGCATGACACACACATTATTTGGTGTATTTTTGTACTTTGCGGTAATTTAAATTTAGAGAATGACAAACAGTCTTAAATGAACCATAGACCGAGAAAGATGTGATTTATGCTGAAACGGCAAGTCATTTGCATCATTCAAGATAAAATGACTCAGAAATGGGAGTTAAAAAACAAAAAGATCTAAATGAAGAACTAAATAAATCTAAATCACATTCACATAGAGTCTAAGTAATTCAACTTCAAGCCCAATACAAGCTGTGGTTTTATGATATAGTGTATGCTTTGTTCGGACAAAAATGTGGCAGCGTGACTAAAATTTGCTTCCAATCAGAGCAAGCAAATGTGACTGCAACCATAATGGTAGAGACTCATTAATGCTGTGATTTTTTTCTGTTACTCAAGTGTTAACAATTTCAGCTTTATTCTCTCCAGTGCTGTTAAAGCTGCCGTCCTTGACAGTCTTTTAGTGTTCCTGCACATTCAACTTCTATTTACCTTTCAGCGTATTGTAATTCAAGTGGTCAGAGAGAACATGAGATTTCAACATGTACTTCTTTTACCCTCTGGTGGTCTGTTTTCAGACAGGCAGGACTGTTATATACCGAGTGATTGACAGCTGTAAGTACCAATCGCTGATCAGATTCTGTAAGATGCGACATAGACATAATGAAACTTGTATTTTGTGTCTCAACATAGAAACTTAGAAAAACAGCTTCACTTTTCCATAACAGCAGGAAGTGATGTTATGTCTTCAATATTCTCTTTTGATTTGGACTGAGAAGTCAGAGCTGCAGAGGGAACGTGTGCGTTTTATGGCATTTTTTCCCTTATTTTAGTTCCTACAGATTTAAATTGTCTTGGGCCAAGTAAATAAATATAAAAACAGGGATGAAAACTACAACAAGGATTTGTGTCAAATTGTATAGATTCAACATGTTCATGACTTTAGTTATTTGATCTGACTTGGTTTCAAAGTTATATCTTACATCAAAATGCAAAGGAAAGCCAGGTTTAGACAGTCTGCATAACTTCTGTCTTCCCAAGAGACACTCTCGCTACCACCATTCCAAACAACGCTTTGTTTATGTGATTTCAGACCCGATAGTGGTTGTTGTACTATATATATATGATGGGAATTAGCATTATGTAATAGCCAAAAACTATAAAATATGTAACTTCAACGCATCATAAATGTATAGAAAATGAACAGTTCATTTTATTTTTCAGTATTTAACAGTATTGGTGAGTAAAACAGGGATTCAGATCCTGGATTGTTTTATTATCTCTATTATCATGTACATAAATGAGCAGGTATTCAATTGATTTTTTTCCAATCCCACACATCATATGCATTTTTAGTAAAACCTTCTCACCGTCAATGTTGAGCATCATCTTCCACATGGCTGGCCGTACTGACTGATGGAAACCAAACCACACCTCTCTTCCTCCTCCGAGTGGGTGGTCGTAGCCTTCTGGGGAGGAAAAAAAGGAGCGTCCGACAGGTGTGTACCTGAAGAGGACAGACAGCACAAAAGGTGGCGCAAAGGTCAGCAACAAACAAAAATATCTACACATTACATTCTCCCTGCAGGTCACTGAACGCAGCAATAGAGAAGCCTGAGATAGAGGTTGGAGACTGTTTTCATCTGAGTTACTTTGATTAATGGAGTCACCACATGGCATATTCTAGTACATCATATGCATATTGCACATGATGGTACATTTGTGTTTCCACTAAACTGGTTCTGTTACAATATGTAGAAGTGTGGTTGAAATGCTGCATAGTAAATTAAGCAAGCTGTACAGTAGCTCCAGGGTGCAAGTATCTTTTCCTGTTCATTCTTGGATCAGATTTCTTGGCCAAGAGAACTCATCAACAGGAAATACTCTGCTCATGCTTAATTCAGAACCACTTAGATTGTAACTCTTCTAGGAATCAGCCTGCCGTTGACACTGAAAACTGTAAAATGTATGAACTGTGAACCTTATAAACTATAGTAGGCTAGAATATTTAATCGGGATAGGCATTTTTCAATGCCTGTCTCTAATGTTTTAATTATATGTGTATTTTATTATTTTTAATGGAGTAAGTCTGAATATAACATTCAGCATTTTAAAAAGGTTATATCATCACTTTCTAATAAAAAAAGAGAAGAAAATCCAGTTTTTGTCAGTTTATCTGAGGGTCTCTCTACTGTACTTTATTCTAATCATTAATGTATATGATTCATGGTACATAATAAACATGTTTCTGTACATTTCTAAGGGAATGAACTCACTTCATGGAGGGCAGATGGCGAAGGACGACGTCCACTGCGTGAACAGGATTAGTACTGAGAGGTTTGTCCAGGTCCAGCGGTTCTGCTATGGCGCGTCCGGTTAAGACTTCGTGAAGCATGTGCCAGCTGACCAACGACACAAACCTCATGGTGACTTTAAATGGGCGGTCTTTGCCTCCCTCGCCGGGCAGGGTAACGTCCAGGTCCACCTAGGGAGGAAAATGGAGGGGGGGGTTAATTTAGTCAATTTGTCAAGAGACAGAAAATCTCATCCTTATGACAAACAGAACCTTAGTTCAATAATGTTAGTGTTTTTCCACATGTAACTACACTAAAAGTTTCGAACAAAGATTAATTCTATTATTAGAATCTACACCTTCATTGATTTGACAGTGAAGTATGTTCAACTTTCATTCTTCACTGTCTGAAAGCTGAGTTGCCAGAGTCGACAGCATTCACTCAAACAACAACTGAGACCTTGAAATTCTTTGCTGAGAAAAACTGAATACTGCTGGTTTTACACTAATCACCAGAGTCCAGAACTAAGATTCTGCACAAGATGCACTTAAGATGAAGTGACTAACATTAGGTGACATATCAGAATGAATGTAAAAACAGTGATCTCAAATATAGAGGTAGTCTGGTAATAAGACCTACAAACTAACAATGTATTGCTCAAGTTTTGTTTGTAAATGGTAAATGGACTGCACTTATACAGCACTTTTCCACCTTCATGGTGCTCAAAGTGCTTTACATAGCCTCACATTCACCTATTCATGCACACACTCATACATCAGTATGGTAACTGCTGCCATGCAAGGCACTTCCAGACCTACTGGGAGCAGTTTTGGGTTCAGTGTCTTGCCCAAGGACACTTCGACATGTTGACAGTCAGAGCCAGGATTCGAACCACCGACCCTTCAGTCATTGGACAACCCACTAACAACTGAGTCAGAACCCCGTAAGGTACATGATAGATACTTATTACGAAGAGATTTGGTTATTTGGATATTTCTCTGGACAATCAACTCAGAGTAGTAGATACGGCCATCGACTGTAACAAGAAAGCTGAAATTAATGAAGTACAAGGGTTTTTTTGGGACCTAAAATAGCAGACATGGTAAGACTGGAGTTAAATAGAGTAGACTGGAGACTTGGATATTCAGGTCAATATAGTAAGAATACCTTCCTAAAATATATGCCTATGTCATTTTTTTCAGCTTTTCAGGAAAACCTAAAAAATTATAATGTGATATATGAAAATGATATGATCCTAAAATCAACCAGCAAAAGTAAAAAGTAAACATTATTTCCAGACCAGATCACATGCGTTCAAAAGGCCAACAGCTGCAGGAATAATAAACCTCATATATCTAACAAGTTATGTTACAAAGACATTTATATTGAAATAAGCTGTTAGCCAGTAAAGCTAGTTGGTATGTAGAGATACCAATGTATGAGAATCTGACGGATTCACATGTTCGTTCTGGGGATGATGGACTAAGATTTATTGGAAGATTTCATAACAAAGGTAGAAAAGAGAGGGGAAATTCATGTAAGAACTGTAGCCAAAAGAAATGTTGAAATAAATCAAGAAAATTCTCAGTTTGTCTCCTTAACTTCCTTTGTTCTGCTAAGGGAATGTACATGTTTTCATTAAATCTGAAAAGAAAATGCTTTTGATTTTAAGCGTAGTAAATGTTGCCAGCTTTCTTTAAGAAATATTGGAAGGATAAGGAGTCAACTGAAGCTACGAACAGCAAAACATGAACAAGTCTTACCCCAGCAGCGGCGACAGGAAGTGGATTTGCAGTATAAAGGCTTCTCTTCCCATCATAAACTGGCAGACGGTCACCGAAGATGGTCACCTTGAAATGTTGAACCATCGAGTCCACCACCTCCCTGTGAAGAACGCAATGGAGGATGAATCACTAAAATCAATCTAAGAACTACACTAAGATAAAGTACCACAAAACACTGAACACTTACCTGTTGACCCGACGAGGACATTTATCAGGCTTGATGTCAACCTCGTACAGGTAAACGTCAATCTTTGGAATTTCCACCTGGAAGCAGTTGGCCAGGAGCTTGATCGGCTTCCCGATGGTGCCATAGCCAGGTCGCCGTGGCAACGAAAAAAGGGCTTGGGCTCCAGCGGCTCCTGAAAAAAACATTAAAATAAAAAAAAAAAGATAAGGAATTATTTTCAGCGCACCATGCCTTCCTCCTCTTGACAAAATAGAATTTTTCAGAAACCCATGAAAACAACTTTTTCTACTTCGATCTGGACTGCAGCCAGAGTCAGTGATGCTCCAATTATGAATATTATACAGGACAATATTATGGCTCTTTAGAGCAGTTTTATGTCTTTCTGCCTTCCCATGTGACTCTAATGCACTTACACCCAAAGCTCCTAACTTGAGAATTTCCCTGCATAAGGCACATAATCCTTCAAAACTCTGCTGAGATATCTGTATCTATTCAGAGACAAAAGAAACATTATCAGCTAGAATTAACTGTGGTTTTTCCATCTAGAAATAAGCTTTTTAATTATGAGTCATATTATTGGTGAAATTAGAGTTGCATGCTAACAGGTCTCGAGGCTTAGTCATTTTTTATTGCAATACAGATACATTAAACAATACACATTAGACTTTAAGTAAAGGATAAGAAAATGAATGAGAATAAATTCAGAACAGGTACTGCAGGTCATACATTATCAGTAAGGGGTTTATTTTACAATAATGACAAGCTCAATGTATAGTATTGTGCTTATTAAAAGGCAGTTTACAACAGGTTATTAATAACAAAATATTAATATAAAAATTATCTCCTGAGTCAATGATGAAAACTTTACTGACATAAGAGACCAGAAAGTCCCTGACTGATAAAAATGAAGTATTCAACCGAGTTTTTTAATAAAAATTGTTTAGGACCTGTGGAAAACCTGTCCACATCTCAAACAGAGCAAAAATTAATATTCAGGAATGTGGTGAACCCTTTCGGCCAAGCTGTGAGCTCTGACAGGAACACCAGCAGAGTGCGGAGGAAGGAAGTGGTTAACAAGGAGGAAAGAGCAGAAAGTCAGATCTGGAACTGAAGATGATCTGACCGCTTGGTATTTAAGTGAAAAAACTTAAAGAACAAATAGACCATCGTTGTTCTTTCTTTTTCACATCAATCTGATAATGGCCGTTTTAAAGGTTACTTAGTTTGCTGACATTTTGGGTGAAGCGTAGCTCGGCGGTCATAGATTTCTCCTGACTGACACAGCCTTTGCCAGACAGGAGAAGTGGGCGGGTGACACGCCACTCTAACTTGACACCCATTTTCATAAATGCCAAACTGGAAACTCCTCTGCGAAACAAAAATGACATCACAAAACCACACAATTTCCATGAATGTGAGTCAGGCAGGAATCCACACATGTACATAGAAAAGAGCAACATGACATGCAAAGACCTCAAGCTGTGCAAATATGAAAATGTGTTGGAAAGGGGAAAATGTACACATGCAAAAGTAAGTGTTGAAGGCTGCTGTGAAATAAGTGTGGGTGGAAAATTTTAAAGTGTTTCAGAGTGTGATGATGAACAAGGTCAAGGGCTGACCCCGCCAAAAGGAGGAATCCCTCAGTAAAAGGCTGCGCTCTCTGCTGATATGTCCCCAGGTTGCTTCCTCCCCTGTGCAGTTCCCATGGCAATGGCACCCATGTGGCTACAGTTTCTCCATGGCAACTAAAGGCATGCTGACAAGAGGAGGAAAAACAGGTGCACACAGAATTGTCTCATTTATCTTGTAGCTCTGACGATAAAAAATACCCTTGATTTGAAATTAGTTTCGATGTGAAAATGTGAAAGGTGAAGCAAAAAAAAAAAGGTGCTAACATGAACATCAGCATAAAGGCAAACGTGCTCAACTAACCACAGAACAGTCTGCTGCACCAGAAATGACCCAAAAACACAAAGGTTCACTGTAGAGTAAGCAACAATGGAGAGATTAATGACCACTTATCAGGCTGCTTCATCATACAAATGCACCGCACAGCCAGTAGCAACCCACACAAAGCTGACATTCAACCCACACACTTTAGAGAGTACTCCACTGATTAATACTGCACAGTCCTAACATCACTTCAGTAAAGCTGGAGAGTAAAAATGTGTAAAGCTCTTACAATTAAAATAATTCTATTTTTACTGCCTTGGCCTTGCAGGAGAGTATGACACACGTGATGCACGAGCAAGAAATTTTCCCACTCAACCCAATTCTAAGTCCACTCAGAACTACAAAAACAACATGTTGAATTACAGAACACTATATCCATAACTCTTGAGAAGCTTAGAATGAAAACAAACATACAAATATTTCACTTCTCCACAATCCGGAGTCCTGATCAAAAAAATGTGTAAACTCTTAATTGGTACAGCTCAGTGTTCTTTACTTCTCAACTTCTCTTACCTGGCTAACAGAGGATCAAACAGACAGCAATCACCTCCTGGTTTTTAAACACAAGAATATTCTGCTTTTGTCTATTTCATATGTTAAATGTCCTTGAAACAGATGAACTAAACATCAACTGTGAAGATGTTTCTAAACTAATGGAAGATATAGACATATAAATCATTTTCTAGAGAAAAACTTGTGACATATAAGCTGATAATGGAAAACAGCCAGGCCAAAAAACACAACTGCCACATTACTATGTTTGTAGATCACCTTTAGCTTGCTGTCATTTTGATAAGCTTATGTATCCCATTTCTCTCATTTTATAGACACATAACATTGCTGAGTCCCCACAGGCTTGTACTGTAGGCACTAGGCATGATGGGAAATCACTTCATCCACCACTCTCCCTGATGCGTCCATCACTCTGGAACAGGGTCTGTCTGGACTCAGACCTCATGACCTTTTCCCATTAATACACAGTCCAGTCCTCATGCTCACTATAAACTGATGGTTGTTTTAGAAATGAGAAGCTACTTACTACATCAGTTAAAGGGTTAAAGAACTTTTTGCAGCTGAAACATATTAATCACTGCAATAATTATCCATGGAAGGTCTGAACAACTTGCTTACTATTTTTGGCCATGCTGTGTGGTTCCTACAGGTTTCTTCAGGCTTAATTTAAGACTCTTTAAGACCCTTTTAAGACTATTTGGAACCAAATTTAATGGCCATTTCAAAAAACATTCCCAAAGTCAGCTTTCTCGGGCTACATGTGGATGACTAAGGGCTGCACGTGTTTTAGGCTGAATATTCTGAGATCATTTCTCACCGGGGGCTGCAGAGTTAGCGATAATCGGTTCCTAAATTCAGTATAAATTGTTGGGTTGGAACCGGTGGAACTGAGTCCACTAACGTTACTTTCGTTGCCACTCAGACATTTAACAGACACATTTAAACACAATACAGCCAACAAGTTTATGGCAACATAACTTAAGACCTAAAAAATCAAATATAATACTTTTCAAAGATTTTTTTAAGGTATTAAATGCAGATTTGTAAATTCAAGACTTTTTAAGACGCTGCAGGAACCTTGGTATATATTGTATGACAATAGGAAAACATCCGCTCTAATATTAATTCTTCTGCTGCAAATTATACTCTTTATGCATCACTATTTACCATTTAGACAAAACTTTAGCATAGATGCAGACTTAACATAAAGACAGATAGGGGAGAATGTATGTGACACAGAAAGAGACTCGGACAGGCCACCAAAAAAACAAGGAGCTTCTACCTAAAAGAGTGGCTACTTCTGTCACTATAGACATGGATTTGGAAAGTCTGACATAGACAAGGAAACTGTACTTTATAAATCATTATGTAGCCAGTCTCCACAACACTCAGAATGATATTGTTAGCAGCTGGTGGAAAAAGATGCACAACATTTCTAAATACAGACAGATAATCACATATCAGTAGGTGCCAGAGCTGCAAAATTTTGGGGAGAAGTAATGTTATTAAAATTGACAGTGTTGTGATTTAGCCTATGACTTGGTTATGAAGGAAAATGCACAAATGACTGATTATTTCTGTGATTATATAACTGCACAGACTGATATTCCAACTGGTACATATTTTCTCTGAGTGTTTGATTCAAAGTGTAGAAATAGACACAGTCAATTCCACATAGTCATTTTATATAAACTATTTAGTCCCTGCATTTACACCAAATCTGTAATACCATGATATTAATTGTTATCTGGATTTGAAATTAACATATGAATAAGAAGGTTTGACTTAATCATTTCAAAGAAGCAACACAAAGCAGAGATAACATTCAAAACAAATCATGAAACCAGAAAATCTTCATGTCTTCTGGAAATGCAATACACGATTTATGTCTTGGCATTTTTGTAGTGTTTACATGCTGAGTTATGTCACAGACACTGGGACTGAAAAGATGCAGCTGTTTATATTCCATATAGCTGTTGTATGATTTCTTAAAGCATTTAGCTAGTGTTTGGGTTTGCTAAAGACTTGTGCACTGTTTACCAAGCCAGGAGGTAATTCTGCAAGAAAATGTTACAACTGCTGAAAAAAGTGTAGACTTCAGCACAGTTTTGGACCATATTATGTCCAAAAAAATGGGCAAAGCATCCAAAAGATAAAAAAAAAAAAACACTTAAAAGCACTTAGCTGGTGTTTGAGTTTGCTAAAGACTTAAGGTGCATTGTTTATGTAGCCAGGAGGTAATTCTACAAGAAAATGTGTAGAATTCTGAACAGTTCTGCACCCTAGTTATCATCATTTATGTCTAAAAAATGGGCAAAACATCCTAAACATTAAAAAACACTCACTGAAGTGTAAACTACCTGCAATCAGTAAATCTGGGGAAACTCATTTGATAGTTTTGAC
>JAPTYQ010000003.1:30475679-30487747 GCA_029814465.1 Ostorhinchus cyanosoma
TATATAAACATGGGCTGGGAAAAGTCTGCAGTCTTATCAGTTATTGTTGTCACTGTTACTATTTCAGAGGTTGGAGGTCATGTGTCTCCATAATGAATCAGGTTAGAAAACGGCTCAGACTCGACACGGGCAAACCTCACACTTTGTCGTCTTCCTCCTCATCCACCCGGAGCATCAGGACGTCAAACTGTAGTCCACAGACTGACTCCCATGATGCCTTGCTGCTGCCACAGCTTCCACCCTCTGCAGGCAGGAGCCCTGAGGAAGAGGAGGGAGAAGGCTATCTCCTGGTGGAGGAAGACACCACCGACTCCAGCCTTGTCATCACCATGGGTAACATATACTTACAAACACATTTATACACCTGTGCTGTGATGAAATGGTGACAAAACCTCATTTCAAGAAACACTAATGCAGATGAAATTATATTTTATTTAGTAGAGGTTGACCCGGACCACATGGCCAAGTATTAACACCTCAGTATATTTATTTGTCTGTTTGATCTGCTCAGATGACAGTCAACAGGAGGTTAAAAGAGCAAGGAGGAAAGCAATAAGAAAGAAGAGGAAACTGACCGAGGAAGAGGTGGAGAGGGGTGGAGCTTCAGAGAGCGAAGAGGAGGAAGAGGCAGAAGTAGAGGTGGAGATTGACCGACAGCTGGACCAGGCACTAGAGACCAAGTCCAAACAGCACAATTTGACCACAGTGAATGTCAGGAACATCCTCCATGTGAGTCTTGAACACAGATTTGGGCACTTGTAGTTGTTATTGCTTATTATTGATGTCTGGGCTGTGACCTTTAACCCCTAGGAGGTGATCACTAATGAGCATGTGGTGGCCATGATGAAAGCTGCCATCAATGAGACAGAAGCAGTCCCACCTTTTGTGAGTGTCACCATTTCTGCCAGCCAATCAGAGCCCAGTCGTGAGTGATGTCACTAGTAACCATCTGATGTCTTTCAGGAGCCCAAAATGACAAGGTCCAGGTTCAAAGAGGTTGTGGAGCGAGGAGTGGTGAGTCAGTGCTGATTATTACTGCTTATCAATTCCCTCCTGCTGTTTGCTCACATGCTATTTCCTGTCAGGTGATCCCTGCCTGGAACATCTCTCCCATCAAGAAGACCAGTGACATCAATAAGGTAAAGGCCAGAGGTCACAATTATCACAGCAGTTTGGATACTTTGGTTTAAGTTGCGTACCTACCATCTGTTTTGGCTAATGGTGATAAGGAGATCAGTCATTTTCACTATTTTGTGGTTGTTTCACAGCAGTTATGTTCTAGAATACAAATAAACATACCCACATATTCACAAAACTATAAATGAAGTTTATAATAGCAAAACAGATGATCATCATCATGAAGTGATGGTAATGAAAAGTGAATATAGATTTGATTATTTTATAATGGCTAATACATTTTTACATTTATAAAAAAAGTCACAAATTTGCAAATTAATCTGCAGGTTACAAATTAGTGATCATATTTGTAAATAATGAAGGCAGAGGGTCTCTTACAATGAATGCCATCTAATAATTATATACAAATGAATCAATTTCTACTGGTACAAAGATAATTTAAAACTTTTATTAGTTTGATTTCAAATTGTAGCCACTCACTTTTTCAGTGAACTGGAATCTTACCTCCCTTTACTGCAGGCACCTCAGTTTGTGGACATCCCACTAGCAGAGGAGGACTCCTCCGACGAAGAGTATCGACCTGATGAAGAGGAAGAGGACGAGACAGCTGAGGATGTGAGGCTCCGTCCCCTGAAGCTACTTTCACACAGATGAAATACTCTGATTGGCCACTGATTGCTTTCTTATTGGTCGTCTATATGTTAGACGTTCCAGGAGAGTGACATGGAGAGCACAGCATCGTCTCCCAGAGGAAGTCGATTGAATCGAATGGAGGAGGACAGTAACAGCCCCTGGCAGGTAAAACACTGATCCTACTTATATGACCATAAAAAATTTAAAATGACATGTACTGAAGAACTGCGATAATCATAAACCCTGGTTTGGATGCTCTTGCCTGTTATCGGATTTCTTTCGGCGTACATACATACTTGGTGATGGTAGACTCACTTTCTGTTATTGTCTTCTATTCACATTTGACTATGTAACTTCTGTTTTCTACCATTTTAATTGTTTTTACACTTGCTCAGAAGAATGAAATAAATCAGATTAACCTGCATACATACATGAAGACATCAGAGTATTGAGGATGAATTTGGGTGTGTTGATCCGATTTCACATAATCAGATGGTTGGAATGTTACTGTCCATATCAATGAGCTCACTGAACGTAGCACAAGTAAAACATTCATTATACTGCAGGTAACACAACAATTGTAATACTTTTTTTCAGGCATGTCGGAGCCGCTCAAGGCGTCAGAGGGTAGGACTAGTTTCCATGGGGCCGCCCCCTCCACCCAAAGCCCTGCCTTCTAAAGCAGTGACTGACAGCACGTTTCTGGAGAAGCTTCATGCCGTGGAGGAGGAGCTTGCGGTTTGTATGGAGCCCTACCAGGTGAGAATCTTCACATACCTGTGAGGTAACAAAGAGCTGCTATATCAATCCGCTTTGACTGATTATTGAATGGTTATTGATGATTTGATCTATTAGCCCCTGTCCGAGTCGGAGGATGAGGTGGGTTTGATGGCCTACCGGACACGCTCTAAGCGTCCATTGCGTGACGTTCCACTGGGCCGGCTTGAGGCAGAGCTTCGAGCCCCTGACATTACCCCTGACATGTACGACTCAAGCTCCGCTCCCGAGGACAGGGACTGGACTGACTGGCTTAGAGGTCTGATGAGCTCAGATGTTGATAATGAAGGTAAACCATGTTGATTGGATCCAAATACGTAGAATTTTTACTTTAGTTTTTCCAGTCTACAAATATTGCTAAATCCTAAAGTACCCATGAGCCTCTGCTGCAATGGAGCAGAGGCCTCAAATTAAAATGATGCAAAACAAACAACAAAACCATGTAAGAGGCAAAAAAAAGTGATGTCAAAGAATAACAAGCCTTCAAAAAAACCCTTCATTTGTAGGTAATGTATCCAGTCTTCATTGTCAGTCTGTGTTTCTGTGTTGCAGAGGAATGTGATGATGAAGATGATCCAGAATACAACTTCCTAGCTGACATTGATGAGCCAGATGTTGAGGATTACCGCGATGACAAGGCTGTCCGAATCACCAGTCTGTACACACAACCACACACTCTATTTAAAAAGATAATTTGTACAATATGTACTCAAATTTGGGCTCGTAAGATTGTGATGTCGTAAAGCTCACAACTTTTGTTTTTGAAAAGAAACTGTTTTTGAAATTGCTTAAATGTTAAATACAACAACAGGTTGTCCATTTTCTCTGACATTTGTGTGAACTTTCCACCATATTAATAGAATCAATTTAAATATGTTAAAAGAAAAACATCAACATGGACTATTTGTAGATTTTACATTGAGCTAAAGTTCAGTGTGTTTCTACAGAGAAGGAGGTCAACGAGCTGATGGAGGAGCTGTTTGAAACAGTAAGATACAAACGCAAAATTCACCTCACGTTCACTCAGCACATCTGTGTATGTACAGTATATAACTGTGTGTGTTTCAGCTCAAAGAAGACCTGGCAGGTCAGGAGGTAGATGATGAAGGTCATGAGGAAGAGGAGGAGGTACAAGAGGAAACACCCACTGTACAGCCTGACACAGTTGAGCAACACAACACGTATGTAACACACACTGCATTTTACTTTTAAGACCTGGTGACACATTTTTATGTTTTTAACCTCTCGATTTTATGAATTTTATTGTATTTTGATGAACACTTGATCCACTTAATTCAAATTTTATTTTCTAAATCCATGAATTCTGTTACTTTTCAGATCTGTATGTAACTTAGAAGTGAAGTGTTTTCTCATCTTCTGTCTGTTCTCACAGAGGTCCAAGTGATGATGAGGCGGACGATGAACCAATCACAGAAGCACGAACTGTGAGGCAGCAGTTGGCGCTGATAAGGAAGCGGCGGAAAGGACAGACACAGCTTAATACACAAACAAACATGGAGCCCTTCACACTGACTCTGGATGCACGACAGAAACTGAGATTGCAACAACAGCTACAACAGGTACGAAATACAGGAACTGTGACTACCATTTTTTTTTTTTATTGAGTCTCTCAGTTTTGTTTTGATTTACTTTGAGTTAGACTTTTGAGGGTATACTCTGAGTGGTTGTTAATGAATTGTTTGTTCCCTACTAGTTTTTGTATTCATCGGTTAAGATCTTTGGTGATACCTGTCTCTCTTAGCACGTCCAGCTGTTGACTCAGATTCACCTGTTGAGTTCACCTGTTGCCAAACTTCACAGTGAGGCAGAGACCACCAGGCAGTTCCTGGTAACGCACACACACTTGACATGCAACGTTGAAAACCTGTGTTTATGCCTAACATAAGAAGGAAAAAAATCCTAATAATTATTTAACAAAATATTTATGATAAATACCTGACATTTATACTAAATATATGTAAAGCTCATGCACTGTATTTGACTGTTGCTATGACAACCCTTTCTGCATCAGTTTGAGTTGGACCTGTTGGCTCAGAGGGGAGAGCTACTGATGTCCTCAGGTCGTCAAGGTTACTGCAGTGTGTTCAGAGCCTCCAACCTGCAGGGGGCGCTGCAGTTGCTAGAGGAATTGAGACAGACACCTGTTAACTACCAGCCACAGCAACACAAACCGGACCGCAGAGGACACAGTGAGTCCCCTGCAACAGGGAATCCTGGGATGTCTGAGAGATCACAACTTTTATTATTATTATGTATGTATTATGAGTATTATGTAGAATTAATGACCACTTATCATCTTTCAGTGCGATGTTTCCCAGTCATGCCTGGTGAGCTAGCCTGGCTCTTTGCAACTCGTCCGGTCTTCCTGTACCCAGAACTGCTGCCTTGTGCCAACCTGGATCCAGACTTGTACTGCCCCCGCAGGACAGCTGCCTTCACTGCAGCAGAGGACTGGTAACTTTCAACTACATGCTTGCACCACTACATGTAACCTCAAACAGGTCCAACACCTACACCTGTGAGTAGCTCAGGACCTCACATCACGTTAAAGCTGACTGGTTCTGATGGTGCCTTTGTGTGAGTGTCCTATGGGGTTGACAGTGCATTATGTGCAGAATCTTTATGCCCAAAAATGTGTCGGATTAAGATAAGTGTATTTTTTAAGATATGTTAATAAGGTGTGAAAATTTGTTATTTATTTTGAGGTGAATTTATTTTATAATAGTATGGTTCTCATTCAGAACCTTTGAAGGTTCCATTTGCTAGTTTGACTGTTGGAGTCTTTTGTATTTAACAGTTTTTCATATGTGAGAGTTTGGTTTTGTTTGTCTGGTAGAAAATAATCAGATCTAATGAGGTACCGTATGGTTATTTTAAACAAATAATTATTGTATCATAGTGAATACAGCTCCCATGATATAAATTCCCCTTGTCTGAGTTTGGATAAACCTTCACAAAATAAATACAAGTCAGAAACTACCTGTAATGAAAACTAAATGTCCATATGTGTGTCAGCCTGCTGGTTCTAGGTCTCAGAAACATGGAAGGGTCATGTGATCCAACCAAATTAGTGTCTCAGTTTTTGCTGAGGAAGACTCTGGTCCAGGTCCGACGAAGAATTCTTCAGTGTTGCAGACCTGGTAACCCTGACAATATTGTCAAGGTAATGCACTTACAAGAACAGAACTTGCACATGTTAAGGGGCGGAGTTTATATCTGGTCAGCAGATGTTAACCCCTCCCCTCTGTTTGTTTACCTCTTTGTATGTTTAGGCGTTCCGGTATCAACGGGTGTTGTGGCCGATGCCAGTTGTGTGCAGCAGTATCAGCCCAGCAGAACAACGACCCCCAGTGGAGAGAGAGGAGAGGGTCATGCCTCTGTGGTTGGTGGTAAGAGAATAGCCATGTTGGAATCTGTTTCACAGGGTTTTTGAAGCTGATTAAAAAGCCTAAAACTGGATTGCTTCCATTTGGAATAAAATGTTTCATTTGAGTGTGAGATAAAAACCTTAAAATTAATGATCTCATTGGTGGTGTTATTACATTGACAGTTGGAAAAAAAGGTGCAGACGTAGCTAATGAGGTTCATAAAACCCATGAGAATGTTTCACATAAAGAATATATATTGTTTACAATATGGAATCCATGTTATATGTTTGGTATGCTTATGATCTGATAACTTAAGCCACCTTAAACTGATTTCAGTGAAACGGTGATCTTTGTTTCATTTGTTAATTTTCTCCTTTGGCCCCGCCCCCCACAGAGGAGTCTTCCTGTTATCTACTCAGCTGTCAGATGTTTTAATAGGCTGCCTGACTCTGTCACTGAGGCAGTGCCCCCCTCCCGCCTGACCCGCCCTCGTCACAGTCAGCTGACCTTCCTTCGCTCCACCCCATCATATTGTTTTCCTCCGGGAACTCGTTACCCACCACGCCTCCCTGATAACCTTGATTTTCGTCGTGTTGGATTCATGCTTCTCCAGCAGCCCATCCCCGTCCCTGCCACCTCTGAGAATCCACAGACCCCACCCCCTCCCAGAGCCCTCCTGCACTGCCTACTCTTGAAGAACGGTAAAGCTGTGCCATCCATCACTGTCTCCACATCGACAAGAGAGCAAATCAGATGCCACTATCAGACGTTAGTCAGTCTAAGGAGGAGGAGTCACAGCAAATACAGACCCGCTCCCTGTAAGCTGCCTGAGGAGGAACAGGAGGAGGAGTCTGAGGTTCACCTGGCTCTGTCGGAGTCAGATGATGAAAGGTCAGAGTCAGAAGCAAAGGAGGCGGAGTCAGAAACAAAAGAGGTGGGGTCAAGACTGGAGGAGGTGGAGTCAAGACAGCAGCCAGTGGAGTGTGAACATGATGACATGTCCTCCAAAGGAGAAGCAGAGAGAGGAGTTACTGTCCTGAAGGTGCAGGTGAGTATGAACAGAGTGTGACAACACAAACATAAAATGTAAAGGAATGTTTTGTGTTTGTTTGGAAACACATCTGCTTAGTGTGTCATGTAATTGCCCTTTTACTTCATTTACACGTCCCAATTTAGCTTATATACTTCATATAAGCTGTTTTTTGTATCACAAACCAAAAAGATAACTTAATACCTAGACACTGGTACATATTGTTGATCTGATGTGACTGTTCAGGAGATGCTATTGACACACGAAGCTGGTGATGATGCTGATGACGATGGTGATGACGAAGGTCAGAGGGCAGCAGAGGATGTGGCGTTTGCTCAAGATTACTTGCACAGGGTAAGATATGACCTCTGGCCCTGCTGCTTTCTGATTGGGCAATGGTCACTATTATGTCTATTCAGTGTTATTTTGAAAGGTTACTGGGTGTTTAAATGGTTGACTAATCAATTTTGTGCTGATAGGATGTTTTACAAACCAATTGGCTCAGATGAATAATATATTAAATAAAAAAGCCAACAACATTGTAAAAATTATACCTGGAATAGCTGATCTCAGCTTTTGTATATGAGTAAAGGACTGTTCAAACCTAGAAGAATCACTGGAACTTGGTTGTCTCTATGCAAGTGTGCTCTGTGCTCTGATTGGTCACTCCTCCTGTTGTCTTCTATATAGGTCTATTCTGTGGTGCAGGTGTCTCCAGAGCGAGCAGAGCACCTCTTACAAGTGTTGGATGAGTTCTCGAGTTCATCTGCACCTTCAGAGTCTCTGTTCTTCAGCCTTAGCTCTATCCTGTCATCATCTCCTCAGCTGCTCAAAGACTTTGCTGCCTTCTTGACACCAACGCAGGCCGAATGCTGTGGACTGGTAAGTCATGTGACCCCTGTTATGAAAATGTCCAGTGAGAACAAGAAATAAGAGTCTGAAAAGGTACTAGTCTTTGTGTTTTTATGTGCTGCAGCAAAGGAACAAGTTCTGTATTATTTCACGCAGTGCATAGAAGGGTTCAACAATGTGAGACAAAACAAAGTTTTGTCGTAATGCTTCACACTGATGTCATGCTTATATCACACCTACTTTCCATCTCAGTTGGTGGAGCAGCAGCTGTTTGAACGCAGCCGGCGGTTTCTACAGCGACTGGGGAGGAGTCTGGGAGAAGGCTCCACCCTTTATCAGGAGGTGGTGTCAGTTCTGCAGGGAAGCTCTGCCCCCTCACTTGAAGACAGAGAGAAGGTAGGCCATGACCTTTGAAAAACAGATGATCTGATTGGCCCACTGTTTGACCCCTGTGCTCTGATTGTTTTCCATTCAGATCTCATCCCTCCTCAGACTCCACCCTGACCTCCAACAGGAATTCTGGGACTTTTTCCAACAGCTCCATGCCCCATCATCTCCAGTGGCAACAGTTTCCAGCACCATAGAGACAGATTGCATTTCCCAGAATCCTTCTGATATTTCTGAGGATAGAGAGGCAGGAAGTGATTCCCAGGAAGAGGAGGAGCCTCCAGTTTGTGCCAAAAACGCCTCAGTGACATCCAATGGAGAGAAAGTTATTGTATGGACCCGGTAAGAACAAAGACTATTTCTGTTATTGTTATTATTATTACAATGATTTTTATTACTTCTTTTATATTGCAATACTATACACTACATTACACTGTCATACCTATTTTTCTTAAGATAATACATTTTTAAAAATCACAAGGAATTGCTAAGAGACAGTTCAGCAGCACTAGCAAGAAGATGAGCATCTGTGTTTTTAGGAACATGGTTCTAAAAGCAAATTTTCCCTTTTTGGACAGTGAAAATAACACTTGACTAAATTAACATGAATGCAAATTGTTTACAGTAAAAGATAGTGTCATTAGCATACAGATGTATAATGTCCAATGTTCTTTTGTCTTCTGTAAGGGACAAGAGATGCACAGCTGCATTTGGGGAAAAAAAACGGGATTAGCTGTGCCAAATGCTTTCGAAGATGATATTAGTTCTCTTTAGTAATGTAGTGAAAAAAATCTTTACCCCTAAAACTGACCAACAGGGATTCCCATCTGTCGGTTTTGCTACACCAGATACAAAGCAAAGTAACATGATGTGATACTCAATTCTTCACAACATTGATTCACAAAACATGATTTAACACAACTTGTTCTGTTATGACAAAACACAACGCTCTGTAATTCAGTTTGTGGCAGATGTAATTTGCTTTCTCTGGTTCTTCTTTAGCATTATTGGGAATTTTAACTGATTAAGACAATAGACAGTTACACACAGCTGAACAGGTATAGTGACACACTTGTCATATTTAACTTCCTGTTTCAGCGAGGCAGACCGTCTGATCCTGATGACCTGTCAACAGAAAGGAGCAAATAGGAAGACGTTCAGACAGGTGTCCACCCAGCTGGGCAACAAGACTGCACAACAGGTGAGGGGATGGGGCTAATAGAAGGATTCTTTTTTGAGCTTTGTGTGTATGACTGGAAACTGAACTCTCCAAATGTGGGTGATTTTTGTACTGAGGCAGGTGATCTCAACTAGTACCCACAGTGGCAGGCACATAGAAGTAGCATGGAGACAGAAACAGTGAAGTTTTTACTAAGTGATGTGTGACATTCCACAACACAGATTAAACCGTTCAACTGCTTATTTTACATGGTCACAGCCATAAGGCAACCTAATGGAATATTGAGCTTCTCCCTCAAGTCAAAGCCTGTGTCAGTAGTGGTACTTTACCTTTTTCCCAAAAATTGAAAAACACAAGTGAATAAGCATTCAGCTAAAACCTATCTCCTCTGATATCTGTGTAGAGCAGTGTGATTTTAATCTTGACACAAGCAACTAATTACTAATATAACCTAAAATAGTTGCATCAGAAAATATGTGGGGGAAATAAAACATACTAATGGTAAGATAAGGTCTGTTTCTAATCACAGAACTTTAACAGTGTGCTAATGTTCAGACAATATGTAACACTGACTATATTTGTACCTTTGTGATGTTTTTCAGGTCAGTCTCCGTTTCCATGACCTGATGAGTTTGTTCCACTCAGCCAATCACAGGTCCATGTCAGGTTCTTCAGAAGACCAACCAATCAGCCGACAGGAGGCGGCTCCAGACTAATGAACAGACCAATCACAGATGAGTCTGACTGAGTTCAGAAGTGTGGTACACCAGAATCACAGAGAACTATCTGAGAGCATAAAGGAACAGGAACAGGTGTCTACAGACAAATGAGACCCAGTCCTGTTGAGGATTACCCCATCTACAGCCCTGCAAACGATGTATTTAAGCGAGTTCTTATCAGGTTCTCTAACAGAATATTGATCCATCCACCTTCTGAACCGCTTTATCCTTGAGAGGGTTGCAGGGGTACTGGTAGCCTATCCCAGCTACCTATAGGTGAAGGCGGGGTATTTTTCTGTTTATTTAAGTTTATTTATTTCAACTTCTTTCTGAGGCTCCACCCCCTTAAACACATGGGGGCATGGCCCAGGAGGTCTTCATCAATCAAAACCGGATCTGAAGTCCAGAAACACAACTGACCTACCCACATGACTTAGGTCAGCAGCTGCAGCGAAAAATGTTTACACTGTGTTTGTTTTATTCTACTCTTTGACCTCATCTTCATCAGTTTAATGAAATAAGAGAAAATCAGATTTTGAAGGTAGATTTTGTTCGTAATAGTAATGTCTGATTTTTTTCTTTATATGCTGACATGTTCCTATGAGACACTGGGCTCATTTTTGCACATTTCTCAGAAGATTTTATAAATGCAGTTTATTCATGTTGAATAAGAACCCACTAAATTTTGTTTTAATAAAAAAACATCTCAAGTGATTGGTTTTGCTGTTTTGTTTTTTTGTTTTTTCATTACTGTAATGTCAGATAATGATTTTAACTTCAATCTGATGTGTTTCTGACAGATAAAACAGCTGCTTTTAACCATACAGTCTATAACACAGGTGTCAAACATACGGTCTGGGGGCCAAAAGCAGCCTCCCAAAGGGTCCAATCTGGCCATTGGATAAATTTAGGAAATACAAAAATTACACTGAAGATAACTATCATTTTAGTTCAGGTTCCTCATTCTAATTCAATCTCTTATAATAACCTATAAGTAATGACAACTCCAAATTTTTCTCTTTGTTTTAGTGTTAAAAAAGTAACATTACATGAGCATATTTACATTTACAAACTCCTTTCACAAAAAATGTGAATAACCTGAACAAATATGAACAACATGAAATTTCTTAAGAGAAGTGTACTTTTTTTTTTTTTTACCAAATATTCTGCCAGTTACTACAGGTTTTGTGTATTTGTAGATTCACTGTGATCTGTAACGCACATGAATACATGAGAAGCTGAGGCATAAAATTGTCAAAACTGCACTTGTTTTTCTTAATAAATTTCAGTTTGTTCATAATTGTTCATGGTATTCACATTTTTTAAAAGGATAATTTGTAAATGTAAACATTTTTAAAATATAATTTTCACTTCTTTTACTCTGAAACAGACAAACATTTGGAGTTGACACTACTTATAGGTACAGTAATTATTTTACTGGTCTGGCCCACTTCAAGTCATATTGGGCTGAATGTGGCTCCTGAACTAAAATGAGTTTGACACCCTCATCTATTTTTAGACTTTTAAAGCTCTGTCAAATGTTTCCAGTTGTGCGTAAACTCATAAGAATACAGAATCTGCAATATACTAGAAATCTGTTTTAAGGCCCTTTCTCTTTTTAAGTCAACACTGTTATGTCCATACAATTTATGCGAGTTATTTTATTGAGTTACATTTTCTGAGTCAGAATAATCACTATAAACAAATTATTTTTTTCACCATATATCAGTGTACTGCTCAGTTTTGTTAGTGAAAATGAGGGTTATTTACCTTCTGCTGTTAGTTAAAACAGATATAGATATTTACCTGTTACATTACCCATGCAGTATACATTAGCAATGACGAGTCCAATCATCTGTGGAATACACTGGACAAAGAAACCTGACCTGAGGCACAAAAATCATTTTTGTTCGTTTTATTGTAATTGCCACCTATGAATAAATAAATGAACACACACACACACA
>JAPTYQ010000003.1:30487847-30498149 GCA_029814465.1 Ostorhinchus cyanosoma
GTCTTCGGTACAAGCTTTTCTCGGGTAGATCGAGCAATAGAATAGCATGTTGAAAATGACCGAAGTTCCCCTTTAAGTTGATTAAAAACGTTGCACGTTGGTCGACTTTTGAATGACAGCTCTTTGAGGCAATCACTTGATTACATGTAGACCAATCGGGTGTCCGTTTTCCGGTACTTTCTCACACAGTCCGCCCCTCGCATTAGGTCATTTTACACCCAACAACCGGAAATAGTAGCCAGACATTCATAAGAAAAGCGCGAGTATCAATGAACATTGAATTTACATGGTTAAAATAAGTGCTGACGTTTATAAAAATGATAGTCTGTCATAACACGGAAGATTCAACCTCAACAGATCATCTGTGAGATATTTTCAAGATTTGATTCTGCTTCAGATAATCTCCTAAGAGCTTTATTTTGAGGGTCTGCACCGGATGTGTTTTTACTTCGAATTTCGCTGACGCTCGGCGAAGGTCGGAGGTGCTCGGTGCGTCGCTACCGGATCGGCTGCCAAGGTTTAAATACCTCTCCCCGTCCGGTTCGGTCCGGTCCGACATGGCTGACTCTGTCCGCATCTTTCCCGCCTTCTCCATCTCCTCCCTATTCCTCGCGCTGCTGTCTTTTTCCTCCTCTGGGTCCTCGCGCAGAGATGTGCTGGAGCTCGGGGACGCAGACTTCGACTACCTAGCAACGGAGCACGAGACCATGCTGGTGAAATTCTATGCTCCATGGTAACGGACCGCGGCGGGAAACGTTTGTTGTTGTTACATGTTTATGTTGGTTCTGTTTGTGAATGTGTGTAATGGCGGACAGATGACCAGCTGTAACTGCCTCCTGCTTCACCTGTTTTACTTTTGACTGATGTCCTCACCTGTCAGCTTGTCTTTAAGATTTATTTTGTTCACATTAACAACAAATGTTTCAGTGTTTTCATCTCTGTTTAATAAGAAATACATATAGTAGTTCTTAATTACAATAACTGCATATGGTTGTTTTTGTTTTATGTCCTCTACATTTTCATAGTTTTGCTCTTCAGTCTTATTAGATTTTTTTCTCATAAAATTTTTTTGTCTTCTTGCATCTCTTACATTATGTCTTTTACATCATGTCTTTTTACTCATTTTTTAGTCGTCAAATTATTTTTCATGTCATTGTCATTTTCATATTTTATATTGTTTTTTGTCTTGTTTCGAATTTTTAAAACTGACCATCTTACTTGTTGAACGTTGACTGACAACTGAAAATCAACTTTAACAAGAGAAAAACAACATTTTGACACGTACTCTGGAAATTGTGGAAGTGTTTTGGTACCATGTTGGAAAATTAAAAACTGATCAGCAACTTGTTATACAGAGAAAACTTGCATGTATAGGCTATGTTAATGTCACGATGTCAAAATTATGTTATAATGTATTGATATTCACGTTATAACAACATACAACCTTAACATGTTGTATTGTCATTATGTATACTGTTAAAATATGCCAATATATGATGTTACAACATGAAAATTTTCATATAATAATGTGATAACTGTGATTACTCAATAACATCACATGGCCTTCACCCAGTGACTAGCAGTTTATAAGTTCATCAGTCAAAGTTTGACATAGCTTATCTAGATCATGAAGTAACTCCTTTTCTTGTCCGGACCATGGGGATTTTGCTGTTGTGCAGATGATGATACATGTGATACAACAGGAGGAAGAGTGAGTCTGACCAGCTCCAAGTAGAGATGGTCATCAATCAACTGAAGGCAGTGACATTTCTTATCGATCAGCTGGAGGACCAGGAGCCGCTGTCGATGTGTTCCATGGATGTATTAGAGATCTGCTGTAATAATAACACCTCCATATACTGAAGTTACATATTCTTCCTCCTGTACAGCAACATGCCTCTTAAAATCATCCTTAGTGTGAACAAACTAATCACAGTATCACAACAGAATCTGACTAACACATAATAACTCAAACTGTATAAATCATCCATATTCCTCTTTTTCTCTTCTTGCAACATGTCCCCAAACACAAGTTAGCAATTTATTAGATTTTAACAAGAAAGTTTTCACACTTTTACGAGATAAACTATCATGTTATAACATGATGACTTTTTACGTTGTTATGATGTGAAAGTTTTATAACAGCTTTTCTCATTATAGTGAGATACTAATCCATTTTAATTTTGTCAAGCCAGCAGCAATATGTTTCCATAGCTTTATCAGCATTAACTTAGATGAAAGTCTTCATTGTGATTTGGGCCGGAGAATATATTCAGTTAATTTGATTGAACAAGGTCTTCTTTGCTTTCTACAAATCATATCCCCCGTCTCTAAGTGGGTTCACATTTTTTAACCACGTCTCCCAACCTTAGTCGGATGTGTTCATGTTAAGGTGTTTTATCAGAGGTATTTGCTCTGTTAGTTGGCTGTGAACACGTCCTATACTCTCTGTAATCCCTCACTTGTCTTCTCATCACCTGTCCTCAGGTGTGGTGTCTGTAAGAAATTTGCTCCAGAGTTTGAGAAAGCAGCAACAAAACTGAAGGGTACAGTTCAACTGGCAAAGGTAAAATATATGTAATATTTTTCAACTCAATGCAAATTGCCAGAGGAGTCACCGTCCACACAATTTTCATTGAGAAAAAGTGCAGATACAAGTGTAAAAACAACTGTGGTCAAACAGAATGATACAATGTCCTCGTAATATAAAACTCAGTAGTTATTATGTTATTATTACATTTGGCGCATGTGCAAAGTGAACTGAACCTCAGCGACTAAAATCACAGACTACAAATGTGTTTAGATCTTGTTGTTTCTGTGTTTAAGGTGGACTGTACAGCCAACTCAGAGACCTGCAGTCGTTTTGCCGTTTCTGGATACCCAACTCTGAAAATCTTCAGGAATGGACGAGAGTCCACCCCGTATGACGGACCACGTTCTGCAGGTAAAACCCAAAGCCAGTATAAAACTTTATTGATTCCACAAAAGGTTAGGGTTCTGTTTTCATGTGTCAGACGGTTTCACCTTTGGGCTGATCTGAGTCGCCTGTGTGTGTTCAGATGGAATCTACCAGTACATGAAGAAGCAGACTGGTCCAGACTCAGTCCCCTTGAAGACTGATGATGACCTAGAGAACTTTGTCAACCACTATGATGCCAGCGTTATAGGTAAGACAGACACTGTTTAACGTAAGAGCTATGTATGTGCTTTGTCACATTACTGTCTCCCTGCTCTGCTGTTAATATACTGTGTGACGTGTATTTCAGGTGTTTTTTCAGATGCTCAAACCTCTCATTTGCCGGAGTTCCTTAAGGCTGCAGGGCTGCTACGAGAACAGTTCAGGTTCGCTCACAGCACTAACCTGAAACTGGCCAAGAAGTATGGAGCAAACTCAGAGTGAGTTCATGTCTAACATGAAATCTAAAGTCATTTGACCTTTGATCCTTCAACACAACACTGTACAACAGCTCACCTGTGCACGACAGGTGAATGCAGTACTGCAGCACCATCAGTCGTGTTTTATTCAGACATATGATATACTGTATAATTCACTGTCATCTGTCTGTGTTTTTATAGTTGTGTGCTGTTGTTCAGACCTCCCAGACTGTCTAATAAGTTTGAGGACAGTGTTGCCGTCTTCACCGACTATCTGACCATCGGTTCACTGCGACGCTTCATCAGAGACCACATGTAAGACTGAGCATGCATCACAGATGAAGATAGAGTGAATAATGAATGAAAGGATGTTCTCCTGTCTTTTCATCTTTACCGGTAGTCATTCATGAATTAAAAATCCCTAAGTCTAAAAAACTAACCATATATCACAGTTTATAGTCATCTGCAGCTGCTTTTATGGGTGGCGATGGCTCAGGAGGTAGAGCGGGTTGTCCAATAACCGAAGGGTTGGCAGTTCAAATCCCGCTCTGTCCCAGTCAGTCCGTTGTGTCCTTGGGCAAGACACTTCACCCTCCCTGCCTCCAGTGCCACTCACACTGGTGTATGAATGCGTATGAATGTTCGGTGGTGGTCGGAGGGGCCGTAGGCGCAAATTGACAGCCACGCTTCCGTCAGTCTACCCTGTGGCTACAGATGTAGTTTACCACCACCAGAGGGAGAATGTGAGTGCAAATGAATAATAAATCAATAACGTAAAGCACTTTGGGTGCCTTGAAAAGCGCTATAGAAATCTAATCCATTATTATTATTTATCTGATTCATATGTAAATGCACATACATTTTTTGTGTGTTAGTGGATCCTTTGGAATCCAAACGTGGATCTGTTGGTTTTGCCAAATGTCATTGTTTGGAAGCTAAACTATAATTAACATAATTTAAAGATGGTTTCTTTTGTAATGATCGTTATGACTTGTCATTGCTTCACCTGATTATTTGATTCTTTAAAAACAATAAGTTTTATCCTTTCTCAATATATTAGTCGACATTGTCAGTCCAGTGAGCAGATCTTTTTCACCTTTGTGTGTAGTTATGGTCTGTGTCCTCACATGACCCTGGAGAACAAAGACCGTCTGAGGGTTCGTGACCTGCTGACGGCGTACTATGACCTGGATTACCATCGCAATGTCAGAGGATCCAACTACTGGAGGAACAGGTAACACACATGGTGACATAAACGCATAGCACAACACTAACACACTTTGATGAACTGTAACACACATTAACATAGGTGACCACACTTGAGCAAACAAAAACATACTTTAACACTCTACTGGAGGAACAGATAAACAACATTAAGATTTTAGTCGATTAAATATCCTGCGATTTTCAGACTACATATAAGATTTTTAGGGTCTAAATGTAATAAAATTTTCAGACCAAATATTATAAGATTTTCTGCTGAATAAATATGCAAAATCCCTAGGTAAAGTTTTAAAAGCCATGATTGTATTTACATATTAGTTGAGTAAATGTGAGATTTATTTGTTTAACTTTACACTTCAATCAATTAATATCACAAGCTTTTAGCTGACTATAAATGTTTCATATACTTTTAAATATCTTATGATTTCAATTGATTTTCACAGGCTGAATATCTTAAAATTTTCACAGACAAATATTTCAGGATTTTAGCTAACAGTAAGATTTTCATATTCTTTTAAGTAACTTTTAGTTTTAATTGACAAAATGCAAATTTTTTCACAGACTTAGTATCTTAAGTTTTTAGTTGACTAAATGTCACAAGACTTCAGCTGGTTCAATATCTTAAGATTTTGACAGACTAAATTTTCCCAAGATTTTATTTCACAAAGCGTTGTAAAAAGTTCAGTATTTTACAATTTTCTGAGCAGTGTTTATTCAAATCTAATCATCTGTGTTTCCAGGGTGATGATGGTGGCCTCTAAATACCCTGGGCGGGGTCTGACTTTCTCAGTCGCCAATAAAAAGGATTTTCTGGCTGAGCTGGAGGATGACTTTGGTTTGGGGACCTCGGATGGAGGAGAGCTGCCATTTGTCACCATCCGAACCAAATTAGGCCAAAAGTATACCATGAGGGAGGAGTTCACGTATGTTACCGGAGCAGATCTGTTGTTATTACAGCACAGTTATTTTCATTTGGAAGTATTGATTAGTTTCACATTTCAGCCTCGGTGTTTGTCAATTGTAATAAAGTTGCTTCAGACTGATTTTCTGATGTTGATGTTTCAGGAGAGATGGTCAATCACTGGAAAGGTTTTTAGGCGACTACTTTTCTGGTCGGCTCAAACCCTATATCAAGTCAGAACCTGTACCTGAGAGGAACACTGCTGCCATTAAGGTGATTGTGTGTGTTTTATAACAGGGCCACATGTCAAAAATGCAGTTTGATCCAACTTGTGTCAGGAACAGACTGACAAAACTCAGCTTAAAAATGAAACTGGTGGTATAGTATATTTAGTAGTATACTTAGTTGTGTATTATCTTTTCCAGGACTCATTCTGATCTTTTTGTCCTTAGGTCGTAGTGGCTGAGTCATTTAATGACATTGTTAATGATCCTCAAAAAGACGTCCTGATCCAGTTCTACTCACCATTATGTCCTCACTGCAAGAAACTGGAACCAATCTACAGAGAGCTGGCTGAAACGGTTTGTATCATTACCATCATCATTATCAAAAGACTCAACAAAGTTAGTCCACCATGTAAGATGTGTGATTTCTGTGAGAAGGAAATCAGTGTCAGCTCTTACTGTGTTAACATGTTATAAGCCTCTGGTTTAGATGTTTGACTGAGCTTTGTCAGAATCTCAGTGTAATGTCTTGTACTTCTTTGATAGATGAAGATTTGTTTTCTTCTGAGTTGTGGTTGTAACACATATAGTCATTAAATGCATCATTTCATTGCTCTATCTGTCCTCAGCTCTTTGACGACCCAAACATGATCATTGCCAAGATGAACGCTGTGGACAATGACGTCCCACTAGGCTACGATGTCCAGGGGTAAGGACAGCTTTGACTGGATGCAGAGATATTTGGGGGTGAGGTCGGACTGTGGTTTAATTTGTTTTCTCTGTTTGCAGATATCCAACCATCTATTTTGCTCCTGTTGGTAAAAAAGGTGACCCAATACGATATGAGGTAACAAATAACTCTAACTACTTTACAAATGTTGGATTTTTTTATTTAGTTTTAATGTTGTTGGGTTTTTTTTGTTTGTTTTTTAGATTAATAGGCTTGTTTTAGTTGCATTTATTTCTAGTTTTTGTTTAATTTGGATGAAACACTTTGCTTTATTTTACTTCTTCAGTAATTAAGATGATTTGATATGAATTGATTAATTTCTTCCTTCAGTACTTTCTTAATCTATTTGAATTGACCAATTTTTGATGAGTTTTTCTCTAGGTTTAGTTTAGTTTGGATGAATTGATTCATTTAAATTGAGTTTTTCTTGGCTTTAGGGTGGCCGGGAGGTCAAAGAGCTGCTGAAATTCCTGAAACGAGAGGCGAGTCGAAGTCTTGTGATCCACGGGTCAAAGGATGAGCTGTAAGGCTGATGGACAGACGGTCTCTATGACGACCGTTTGAACCCGAATCAGGGACAGGAAGTCACTGCTGATTGGTTTACACAACAAAACGTCAGCCATGATGTCACGATCTGCTGCAGGCATGTCACTGTCAGCTGATCCTTTTTATTTTATTTTTTTATTTTTCATTTTTGATACGTAATGATGTTAGTCTGAAAGGCATTCTGGGAAATGTAGTGTCAATACCATCCTCAAAATAATAAAACGTTATACAGAAACTGCATTCACAAAAGAAAAATGAAATGCATATACCTTATATCAAAACTAGAAAACTAACAAGATTTCATGATTAATATAACATGCAATCTATTCAAAAAAGTTTTGAATCTTTTCATAAAAATACCATAAAATTGAAGAACCCAATGAAAAGATAAGTGTCTCGTTTTTCCAATGTAACACCATAATCACTTAACTGCATATATTGAAAAATCCAAATTTTTTAGTAGACCCCATGTTATTTTATAAACACCAGACTTATCTACTCGAATCTGTCTCATTTTGTTTTTGTTTTGTGAATGCTTACACCTCAACCTGCTGAAAAAGAACGTGGTTAGTTTGGATTAGTGGGGGTGTTTGTGTTAATTAAATCTCCAAAAAGAAGATGACATAACTCCACATTTTATTATAAAAAAAACACAAATATTGCAGCTATTAATGTTTTTGCGCTGATTAGTGAATATTTGCGTGTTTTATTTATACTGATATTTATGTAATGCACTGAAATGATGCACTGTACTTATTTATTTATCATCTGTATTCAGTGTTTTTAAGACTGTTTTTATTCATTTGTTTATTTAATGTTTACTGATGCAAAAATCTTTTCTGAGCCTTATTACTGTCAGGAGAAAATGTTCTGCTGAAAATATTTAATAAAATGGACCGATATTTAAAAAAAAAATGTGTCTTTAAAACTGTACCATAGGAAGCAATTCATCTGTGAGAAAATTAAGAGCAAATTTAACCATTACGTATAATAACTGTTTAATAAGCCTGATAACTAACTAGAAAATTTCTCAAATTTTGAGTGAATCTACTGTTTGCAAAGCATGAGCCAAATATTAACTTTCTACATTTTGGATATAGAAAGGAACTAAGTCATAAGTAGATTAATGCCTATAAACGTGTATTTAATAACGGGTTTATGAACAATATAAAGCTGGTTAATAGAGGTTCTGATCTAATTTAACATCTGATGGTATATGCACAGATTTGTGTTTTTTGGTTCGTTTTCTCCATATATACTTGATCAGTCTATATGTTTTCACCATAAAAGGCTAATCCTGTTTCAGCTATTTTATCATTTTATTAATTGATTTAATTGGCTGATCTTATTGTCAGTCAGACTGGTTCTCGCAGGTGATTGGCGACCCTTCCCGGCTGGTTACGCTATTCCCGCCCCTGGGCCGGGGTCCACCCTCTTCTCGTACCTTCTAGCAGTTGAGCTGTAAGCTGCACTGTTCGTCAGGATGCTTGGCCAGCAGGTTTTAGTGCTCAGTGAGTACCAAACACTATGTTTTACCGGCAAATAATGAGGTGAAACTATGTAATGGGACATTAGGAGTCTGTTGTGTGCCGGCAGGTCGTCCACAGCCTGCTGGACACAAAGCGGCTCCGGGTGTTAGCTTCGCCGGTCCGCATGTGCTCCGTTTGTGGCTAACAGTTAGCCCCGCCGTTCACAGTGAACGGGATGATGGCTAACGGTGTTAGCTTCTTTATCTGTACAGACAGCATGTTTATGCTAGGCTATGTTAGCTGTCACCGGTTACTCAGCATGTTCAGTGCTAGAAGTTTAGCGGCCATAGGGTTTATTGTTCGGGAGACTGATGTGTTTTAGTGAAGCGCCTAGAATTAACTTAGGTGTCCGGAGTTTGCTTGTGTCTACTTTAATCTGTCTGTCTTATCTCCATCTGTACTGGTTTGCTAACTCTCCTGTCAGCCGATAGCAGCCTCGCCCCTCACAGATGTAAAATTGTTAGTTTAATCTATTATTAATCACATACGCTCAAATATATGAATATATTGTATCTCTAAGTCCAAATAGATTGCATACATCTAAAATGACGCGAAAACATATGTGCAGTTCGGGTATCCGTCACTTTATTTAATTTTATATAAACTACATCCTCATACTTTCAAAGGATGTATGTCTCCTTATAGGTCATATCACCTTATATGTTATATTTATATTATAATTCTTTATGATTAGACAGGTTTTTAGAGTATATCAAACTGATTTAATGTTATACTGGTAGTTATTGTAAATGAAAGGTCCAGACAAAAGGAAATCCAACTGCAGCCTTCACATACGAAGTGGTCGTTCATTCACTGAATCTTTCAGTGTTTGGTTGGAGTTCAGACTGCACAGTCCCACTCAGGGCCCATGTTGAACAGCTGATAGTCACGGATGACTTATAGTCTTCTTGTGGGAAGGGTCACTCGACAGGGGTTTGACGAATTGGGGGAGGATAGTCAATGATAATCAGATTGTGAATCTGAGTCTGCATCATTATGTCAAAGTCTGCAGTGGCAGCCCTGTAGTTTACAAACTTAAACAGGGTCAACAGGGTATTAAAAGTGTCTATTTAAGGAGGTTATTCTACAGAGTAGTGTGGACAATATATCTGATGCTACAGTTTGACTTAACGTCTCGGTGGGGTATCACAGTGTTGCTGCTAAATGCAGCCATGTTATTCATGTCTTGTCAAATGTTCACTACACACTACATATTTTAACAAGTTTACCATGCAGATGTCAGATTTAGAACATCTACAAATCTAGTTTAATGTGTTGCAGTTTTAACAAACCTGTGAAGTGATTGTAGGAAGATTGAGCTGTGTATTTAAAAAAAAAAATTAATAAGAAAAAAATGATGGTGATTCTAAATTAAAGCTCTCTAAGTTTATCTTATTCTTTGTGTTTCCTCTGCAGATCAGAACATAAAGAGAGAGTCAGGACGTAAAGTCCAGACTGGAAACATCAATGCTGCCAAGGTGAGCAAGACAGAGGGTCCTCCTTTAAGGTCCATTCACAGAAGTCACTCTAAAGTGACATGAACAACATTATTAAAGAAGGAATTAGTCAGTTGGCTTTGTCTTTTTCAGACCATTGCAGATGTGATTCGGACCTGCCTTGGCCCTCGGGCCATGATGAAAGTAAGACAGCGTCATCATCATCACCATAATACACAGTAACAACACATACTCTCAGATAACTCTGTGTGTGTGTGTGTGTGTGTGTGTGTGTGTGTGTGTGTGTGTGTGTGTGTGTGTGTGTGTGTGTGTGTGT
>JAPTYQ010000003.1:30498249-30512923 GCA_029814465.1 Ostorhinchus cyanosoma
TGTGTGTGTGTGTGTGTGTGTGTGTGTGTGTGTGTGTGTGTGTGTGTGTGTGTGTGTGTGTGTGTGTGTGTGTAGATGCTGTTGGACCCCACAGGAGGAATTGTGATGACTAATGATGGAAACGCCATCCTCAGAGAGGTGAGAAATTAATGCATCCCCTCCTCATCATCTGGTCAATGTGGATTTAGTTGACCGATGAATCCAACTAGAAACTGTGACTACATTAATTGAAGTAATGTTTTTTTTCTTCTGTGCTATTTATTTTCACCATGACAACAGATCCAGGTCCAGCATCCTGCTGCCAAGTCCATGATTGAGATCAGTCGAACACAGGATGAGGAGGTGGGAGACGGAACCACATCTGTCATCATCCTGGGTAAGAAATCGGCATGAAAGGTGCACCAAGACCTAAAAGATTTTAAAGATGTAACAAAGATGGCTAAAATAATCGTAATCAGATGTCAGACCTTTAATGAACACTGGATCATAGAGAGAAGGAATCATAATGTTTTGAGTTTGGTTGCTAACATTGAAAAACTGATTTAGATATTAAAGTGATGTTGAACTTACAGTTTAGTAGTTCTCACAGTCCTGTTCACTTTGCATGCAGGCAGATACTTGAAATGTCCCTCAAAAGCCAAGTTTTGACTTTCACGTTTTTAAGACACTTCAAGGCCTGGACTCTATCTCGTACTGAACATCTGTTTTCACACAATTCTATCAGAGGAAACTGCATGCATTTTTGGGCCCTTGTTTTCTGTGGTGATTAGTTCATTAATTTTGTTGTAGCTGGGGAGATGCTGGCTGTAGCTGAACAGTTCTTGGAGCAGCAGATGCATCCAACTGTCATTATCAGCGCCTACAGACAGGCTTTGGAAGACATGTTGGATGCCCTGAAGGACGTCAGGTACCAACACACAGCAGGGTGTGAAGGCTTTTAATGTTGAAGCACTGCTGAGTGTCTGGTGATCACCTGTCCTTTCTATTGCTTCTGATCCCTCAGCACACCGGTGGACACATCAGATCGCTCCATGATGCTGAAGATCGTCCACTCAGCCATCAACACCAAAGCTCTGAGCCGCTGGTCAGAGCTGGCCTGCAGCATTGCACTAGACGCAGTCCGCACTGTCGAATTGGAGGACAATGGACGCAAAGAGATTGACATTAAGAAGTATGCCAAGGTGGAGAAGGTAAAGTTGAATCACATGACCACTCTGTGAGGGATAGCATCACACGGCAAAAAGCTGTGATCATCAAACTGACATCATAAAGACAGTATTTCCCAAAAGTGACACCTTCCACTGTAGCTTGTGGTTATAGTTCAAGCTAATCATCAGCTCTATAGGGTTTATTTGACTATTTCAGATGTGGTTACTTTGTTTTTGTCTTATTTCTTTTATATCTGCAGGTTTATGTTTACATTGTTTTGCCAAATTTTATCTCGGAAGCATTAGGAGAACTAGTCTAATGATCCGGTAACAGAACCCGAAGCCAAGTATTTGCAGTGATTTAGTTTTTAAATTGTTCAGACTCGGGGACAATCAAACAGTTGTGTTGACTCTGAAGCTGTGTTGGATATTTTCTACACAGAAAATGATTCAGGAATCAATAAAGAAACTGACCAATGAGCAGGATTGCTAATAACTTTCATCTCTTATTAATCAGTAGTTTGATGTGCAGGCAAATCTGTCATCATGTCCTTATGCTGAGGTTTCTCTTCATGCTTTTGTGTCCAGGTGCCCGGCGGGATCATTGAAGACTCATGTGTTCTCAGAGGGGTGATGGTGAACAAAGATGTGACCCACCCTCGTATGAGACGTATGATCAAAGATCCTCGCATCGTCCTGCTGGACTGCAGTTTGGAGTACAAGAAGGGAGAGAGCCAGGTAACCATGGCAACCACTGCACAATGACAAAAGGATGAAAACTCTTCAAATGTACTGTTATCTGCGAGATCTTAAACATTGACTGGATTATGAATATTATTTCACCTCTGTAAAGTTATATTAACTTCAGTCTCTTTGAATACTTGCCTTGTCTTGTATTTTACTGTATGTAAACTATGTCCAGACATATAAACATGGATACTGATAAATTTCATGATTTTTCTTCCAAGTTTAAAAGTTCAAGTTTGATCAAAAGAAAAATGTATATATGCAGTACTATGGAAGAGGATTAGGATCACTGGAAAAAAATGTTAAAAATTAATGTCCAGTCTATATTTTTTATTATTATTCTGAGATTAAAGTCAGACTTTTTTTCTCAGAATTCTGACTTTAATCTCAGAATTCTGGCTTTTTTTCTCAGAATAATAAAAAAAAATATATTGGACCTTGATTCTTTTTTTCCACTGACACTCATCCTCTTCCGTACGGTCCAGCCTTTTTTCTTCTGTGGGAAAAAAAGGCTGCGCCCAAAAAAACAATAAAACTGAAAATTTTATATTAGCATCGCTGTGTGTTTGTATCCTAAGACTAAGTTACTATTCTGTCTTGGAAAACTCAGAAATATACACATTTATATTTATCTATATTAGTCATTCTACTCATTATTTGGATAAACTGATATTTGCTCTTAATTTTTCTCCTGCACTACTTGTGTCAACTGTGGGCTTTACATGGTTTATTTAGATGACGTGTGTTTTTGTGTAGACTGACATTGAGATCAGCAAGGAGGAGGACTTTGCAAGGATTCTGCAGATGGAGGAGGAATACATCCAGCAGATCTGTGAGGACATCATCCGCCTGAAGCCAGACCTGGTGTTCACCGAGAAGGGCATCTCAGGTATGTACATACTGATAAAGTCGCATAACTTAGAATATCCACAGAAAAAAACAGACCTTACATACACACAACAGAAACAAACAAATGTTTTTGTGCAACTTAATCCTCATTCTCTGCTTCATCTCAGTAAATGTTGTCAGGGTGCTCTGTTTGATTGGACAATAGTTGATTAAAATTGTTTGATCAGAATTCCAAGAATTTGTAAAATAAAATGTTTTTCTGTTACGTAAATGGAGGTTTACTGGACTGAAATTAATCAAAGAAAATCCACTGACTGTTGTACTATTTTTATGTGTAGATTACTATTACATTTTAAATATCTGAATAATTTTAATCTGTAATGATTTTGAGGTTTGGATGAAATTAACATTGAAAGTTTCACATGGGTTTCTGGGTAAATGTGACAGCATTGTTGACACTACAGTAATAGAGAAAATAATCAGCAGATTAATCCATGATTCCACTAATAATAATAATTGGTCACAGTCTGATACTAACAAATGGGCTGCATTTAAACCATCTGTAACAGCAGGAATATGAATCAAATCCTTTGGAAAACAGTGACAGATCATTTCACCATCACTACTACAACTGTTCACACTTCAACTCCATGTATTTGCTGAACTTTGACCTCTCTCAGATCTGGCTCAGCACTACCTGGTAAAGGCCAACATCACGGCAATCCGCCGCGTCAGGAAGACTGACAACAACCGCATTGCCAGGTAACGGTCTTCACTAATCACATCAGGGCATCAGTGAGTCTGAATGGAACCCATCTCCCTGTTCTCTGAACTGTTACTGAACTAGTCTCACTTGTTGTGTCTCAGGGCATGTGGGGCTCGTATTGTCAGTAGGACTGATGAGCTGCGTGAGGAGGATGTTGGTACAGGGGCAGGGCTGTTTGAGGTGAAGAAGATTGGAGATGAATACTTCACCTTCGTCACTGAATGCAAAGACCCCAAAGCCTGCACCATCCTGCTAAGGGGTGCCAGCAAGGAGATCCTGGCTGTGAGTCATGTTAGACTACAAGTCCCAGGGTGCATTTCATTGAGTTGGACAGACAGTTCCACACCAGTTCACAAACACAGATGTACATAAGGCTCTACTCACTTTTCCCATCCTCTGTGTTCGAATTAGCCCCAGAAATCAGTCTGTGTCACCTACTGGCACATTATGCCACATTGTGAATGGAATTAAAACATAGTCACATGTTTACATAACAGAAATTATAAAATACAGCAGCACATGTGACCAAATGTAGATGGATGATGCCACTGCTTCAAATGTCACATTAACTATCGTCTAGTTAAAATGACGGCTCAGATGAGGTTGTCACATGTTGTTAAATGCCAGATGCCATTGGTTCCCCAAGGAAGTACAACTACAGTATCAAAGCTACACTGTTCAAGGCATCCAGCTTTACACCAAGCAAGAATGTGGAAACTGTGATTCATCCAGGAAAATTTTAGTGTTTTTACTCAGAGAAATGGAACCTAAATATTTTCCAGACAAACTTAATGACTTTTAATCCAAAAAAAGGTAAATGTTGTAGTACATTTTTATCCACACAGGAAAAAATTAAACAATTGAATCAATTAGTTTTTGTCTGCTTCTGGTAATGATTTTAGGCTTTCTCTCATTGCAGCTTAGGCTTGTGGGTATTGTAGTCTTAGTATTAACTTGACTCTCTTTGTGTCCAGGAGGTTGAGAGGAACCTGCAGGATGCCATGCAGGTGTGCCGTAATGTCCTGATAGAGCCCTACCTGTTGCCAGGTGGTGGCGCCGTCGAGATGGCGGTGTCGAAGCGTCTGACGGAGCGTTCTCGCGCTCTAACAGGAGTTGAACAGTGGCCATACCGCGCCGTGGCCCAGGCCCTGGAGGTGATCCCCAGAACCCTGATCCAGAACTGCGGAGCCTCCACCATCAGAGTCCTGACATCTCTGAGGGTAAACTGAAAACCAATCAGTTGATTTAACCCTGTGTGTTTGTGTGATACATTTGACCTCTGACCTCTAACAATGTGTTTTTTTAGGCTAAACACACTCAGGAGGATGGTTTGACTTGGGGAGTGGATGGGGAGACCGGATGCCTGTCTGATATGACATCTCTGGGAATCTGGGAGCCACTTGCTGTCAAAGCTCAGACCTACAAGACTGCTGTGGAGGTGAGTCAGAATCACCACTGTCAGAGCCAACATGGCTGACAACAAAGATAAATGATAAACATTAATGATATATATTTGTTTATATTTTACTTCAGTAATTTTACTGTAATTTCTCTTAAATGCAAACTAGAAAAAGGAAACTCTTTGTGCCAAAGTAACCATTTGTGTCCATTGAAAGTCATCTTTTTTATCTGTGGACTGATGCACAAAATAAACACAGCTGCCTACAAACTGATATGTGTGTTTCATTTCAGACGGCGATCCTCCTGCTGCGTATTGACGACATCGTGTCTGGACACAAGAAGAAAGACAAAGATGAGGCAACTGGTGGACACGGAGCTGAATAAACCGCCCTGACTGTGTGTGTGTGTGTCTGTCTGTGCGTATGTGTGTGCGTGTGTGTGACAGCTTCTCGAAAACTAAAGTCCAGTTGGAAACGTCTGTTCTCATTGGTTCTAGTCTAAATAAAGTGATACAGCTCACCTGTCTGACTCACCTGCACTCATTCTTAAGTTGTAAACACAGCTAGTGACTGAATGAATAGTTTAATATCAGGGTCTATATTCACAAACGTATTCCCACTGTGATAAAACCTGGGAACATCTATGACATTTTGAAATGTAACTTTCAGGCCTGGAAAAGCATGAAATTTAATTAGTGTGAAATCCTTGTCATTTAATTAGCTGCTTTGACATCAAATGTGAAGAGTATAGATCTGAGAAGGAGCTGACTTTCACTGGGTGTTGATGTAATCATTTCAGTAGAAGAGAAATGATCCTAAAGTAGCTGCCTATCTTTAAAGGTGTGGTCAAAGCTCAAAGTGTGAGTGTAGTGTACCCATATGCTACAGTGCATCCTTAAAAATTTGCTTCAAACATTCATAAAGGGGGTTAAAGCCAAACATTTGACTAAAACAATAAAATAGTTCATTCTTATTCAACATTTTCAAGCTTTCAGTGTTTCTTAATGTTAGAAAGTTTAGTTTCTGCAGTCACTTGGATTCAACACATTTTTCATTAAATTTTTTCAGTAAATATTTAAAAAATGTTTATATTCATTATTTGAAGTGATGATGAAACTTACCCTTAGCCAGCAGTTAGAGACTGAATTAATTTCATACTATAGTTACCTTTTCTACAAAAACTTGTAAATGGCCATGGGAGTTATAGCTTTGGTTCTTGAAAAGTTATTGAAATGTATTGCACCAGCAAAAATATTGAGAACCATGTGAGAATCCTGCTCTGAGTTGAGCTTAAAAGCATTTAGTATATTGTTATGTCTTTGGTGTCATTTTGTGAAATTCAAAGACATAAGTGAGATGATACCTTTGTCTTGAGTTGGTTGCAATATATGACATACTGTTAAAACACTTCAGAAAAACCAAAATAAAAGGTGTATTACTGATAATGTAAAATCAATTGCCCTAATTAGACTAGTCTGTATTAAGATGTCAAATTATGAAAGCTTTTATGTAATTAATAAATATACTTTAGAAGTGTTGCAAAGTGGATGGTATTCTGTTTACACACTTTCGGGTCAGTTCATTTTATTGAGCTTATGTTCCTATTGATAATCTTCATTTATAATATGCTTGAATTTAAAAAGTAATCATTCAGTTATTCTTTATTATGTTTCAGAATGTCTTTATTCTGGTTTTGATAGCTTTGATTTTGTGTTTTGACATGAAAATTATCCATTTTAAATCACATTTCTCAGATGTTTGGTTCAGTTTGGATAAAAGCAGCTGCAAACTATTTCATTTTTTTACTGAATGAATTAAACTGACCAATTTGGGGAAAAAAATATTCCACCAGTTTTGTAGATAATATTGCAAAAGAAATATTTTACTTTACTGCATCATAAACATTTGGAGTTGTCTTTAATGAAATAAAAGCTACATAAGAAACTAAAAGCTAAAGAGACACAATTTCTAACTTTAAGCTGCATTTGGGACAAACCAAACTGTTACTCCAGAAAACAAAATAATAATAAAAAAAAAAAGAAAACAGAAATAACAAAAGTGTGTCCACTTTAACAGTACAGTCACAGATGAATCAATAGTCAATCAACAGACCTGTTACAGTGATTCAATCAATTGACTGACTGGTATCAGTTATCAGTGAATCTGATAAGTAATTTGTTTTTCAGAACAAATTGAGTGAAACTTAGGTTCTGAGACAATTTCATATTTTATTTTATCATTATTTGATTTAATTTGTTATATCTTATATACGTTTATTTTGTATTTAATTTGTTTTATTTTATTTTGAAGTTTAATTGTATTTTATATTTTATTGATTGATTTGTTATATTTTGTACGTCATTTGTCTTATTTTGTGTATTACTTCTATTTCATATTTTATCAGTTTTATTTTGTATTTTTATTTTGTACTTTGTTTGTATATTATTATTATTATTATTTTTTTTTTTACATTTCATTGATTTTTATTTTGTTTTTTTGTATTACGATTTTCTTTTGTAGTAAAGTCACACAGAAGCCCACATGAGAATATTTTTTAATTCATAATTGAATCAGATTAGCCAGGGATAAAGAGATTAAGTCCCTTTTCTCTTCTTTTTGTGATTCAATCACTTCACATTAGGTTATAAACAGGATGTGTCGTAATATGTTAACAGCGATCAGCTGACATATAAACAGGGTCATGTGACGGCGTTTCAAAGATGGCGGCGGACAGAAGTAGAACGGGGCTTTGTTGTTTGTTTTTATTTGTTTTTAGTTTGTCGCAAGGTTTGTCCAGCGGCGCTGAGAAGTCCAACAGAAAGGTAAGGAAACAAACAACACGATGGAATAACAGAATGTCAGAAATGTAAGATTTAATGATGCTTATGAAAGAGGAAACAGACTCTGACAGCGGGAAGTGAAAGTGATGAGACAGTTTCAAACTGAATGGACACAACGACGTTCAAACCCTTATTTATTAGTAAATACTGAACATGTAACCGACTACAGTGATAGACACTGATTAAATTAAGACAAACTGAAGAACGGACAGTTAATAAGTCCACGGTTAAAGTTAGAATAAATAGTGTCTGATGCTGAGTTTTACTTTAGTCATGTTCTAGTTGTAAATCAAACATTTTCTCAAACTAAATTATTGTGATCTAGTAGGTGTGAAGTAATTCCCAAATGTCTGTATTTTCACCTGACAAAAGATAAAAAAAAAAAAAAAAGCAAAAACAAACAAACAAAAAACATTTTATTGTTGGATGTACATGTAAGAACACGACACAAGCGTGATGTCTCGTACAGAACACAATCGTACTGTAAACATTTCTCAGTAGATAAAATGAGAGAATTTTTTCACTGAAGAACTATACGTACAGTGCGTTTTGATTTCAGAAATAAATAAAAGTGAAATATCGGATTTTTTCATATTACATATAATTTTTGTTTATTTTTTCATTTCTGTTCACAATGCTCCTCATACCAGAAAGTGGTTGAATGAGGTGTCCAACAGTAGTCAAATATATCCTCTGGATTTCCACTATCCATTTTCTTTTTAGTGCCTGATCTGATGCCATCTGATGCCAAACATTAACAGCAGCTTCACATCCTCTGTGATGTCTGAGTAAAGTAGATACTGTGTCTGTATAATACATAATCAGAAAAATGAATGTCGTTTGCATAAATAGTTATGATGAAGTGATTATGTAGCATCTATGAATGGCCTTGTCATTTTCTTTTCTGAAGTCAAGTCAGTTATGACTGATAAGGTTTTTGATGGCACATCACAATGGATGACTGATCTGGGTGATACACCAACCTCAAAATGGGGTCAGGATAAAATTTTTGAACATTCGAACTCTGTTACAGAGAATAAATAAATGTGGTAGGTTTTCAGTTTGAAAAAATGTGAGACTGTTCATCACTGTAAATAAATGTAGACCTGAGTGAAATACAGCCTGAAGTTCTTCTATGGCCTGTGCTGCAGAGGGCACAGATGTATATATGATTGGGTCATCGGCATACAGATGCAATTTAGCTTGAATGTCTTTACCTAAATCCTTTATAAAAATACAAAATAAAAGAGGAGCCAAAATAGAACCTTGGGGCACATCTTTAGTTATATAAAGTTTTATTTATGGCCCTCTACTTGGACACACCGAGTCCTGACTGTTAAGTAATTTTTAAACCGAACCCAATGTTCCTGAGTTTGTCTAGAAGTAGTTTGTGATCGACTGAGTCAAACACTTTTGAGAGATCAGTAAATAGGGCAGCACAATGCTGTTTTCTGTCCAAGGCACCAATCAAATCATTTGTCACAGCCATAGCAGCAGTGATAGTATTAGCACCAGTTCTAAAGCCAAACTAAAACTCACATAAGACATTATTATCAGATAAATTAATTAATATTGTGAAAGCCAGAAAATAATCAAAACAATTAGAATTAAGAAAAAATAAGCAGTAACTCATACAGGGGCATTTTTGTTGTTGCTTTTTTGTCTCACAGCCTTTTTCTTTGCTGTTTTGTCCTTTTTGTTTTGGTGCATCACCCAGACATAGTTAAAAAGTTGATGACACTCTAATAACAGTGATTGATCTGTCTCTCAGTTGTCTGTGGAGTTGAACCCCGGCTCGCCCTCAGTGCCCCGTGGTGGTGACCTGTTGCACGTCAGAGCCCTTGGCGACAATGACACAATCCACTTTTTGTTCTGCAGCCAGGGGGCGCCAACACTGCTGCTTGTCCACACCAATACCACAACCTCCACTGTTAAGGTTAGAGGTCACAGGTGATATGATTTGCTAGATTCACTCCAAAGGTAGTTTGTTTCATGATGATCAATGGTGGTTTATGTTCTGTTTCAGGTGGACTGGGATCAGTTTGTGGAACGTAACACCACTGGCAGCCTGAAGGTGGAGCCAGAGAGCAGCATCCTCTACAGCAATGCCCTTGTCATCAGCAGGGTAAAGATCTGTGTTCCTTAGAAGTAAAACAACACTTCACTTAGAATTGATTAAATTGGAATGGACATCTCACGTCTTGTCCAGTGGGACCTAACATTAGAAAAAAATATGAACAGCAGTCATGGTGGTTCATCAACTACACATATGCTTGTCAATTTAAAAGGCAATTATTGAACATTTCAATTTGTGATAAAACTACTTGAAATAGAAATCTGTGAAAATGTGTTATTCTAAAAACTAAACACTTAATAGTTCAAGTGGCGTCATTGTTACTGTGTCCATCCAGTTTGTTCAGAGTCACTGAAATGTTTCTGCAGCTCAAATTGGCCAGACTTATAGGAATTGTTCTTTAGAAATATCTTCCCTTGTTCTCAACACAGGACAAAGTAAAATGTGTGGAGGTGCTGTGTATGACATGAGAGATGTAGTTCACTCAGCCATTTCATAAAGTTTAAAGTTCAATTTAACAAAACTATCTGTAAAATGATCTTTTGAATTAACACACATATGTGGAATTCATCACATGATATAAACAGTGACCAAATCATTATTTTTCTCATCATTACTGCTAATTATATTTTTCCAGAATTAGGCCTCATGGGCCTCAGTGGTTTGGCTCCACCCCCTGCTTTTCTCCGACTCTGTTTAGAGCTATACAGTGTTTCATGTACAATATTGTTAATAAAGTGTCAGATCAGTGATGGCTGTTACACACACAATTAGACATACAGTAAGATAACGTGTTTAATCTTACCAGTCATATCCACTGTGGTTTTTTCTTTTTGTTTTTCAGTTTTTATTAATGCTGCTTTTTACACCTTGTATATGTTTTTATCACCTTGTGTATATTTTTATATTTCATATTTTTATACTTTATTCTTGTATCTCTTTTGTGTGTTTTTATGTTGCTATGATGAGTGCCTCACAAAATTTCATTGTAGAACACTGCAATGACAATAAAAGTCCTTGAGTTCTTGAGTCCTCTTTTTAGTGACAGCCAAAATGTCAAACTTCAGGCATCAGTCAACAAAAAGATGTTATATTGGTTCTGCCCTCTGCTGTTATGTAGGGTCTATCTGAAATCTCATTCTATATACTACATACACAATAGCTACACTAATGATGAGCATACCTTAGACTAAATAAACAGTAGAATGTATTTTTGGGATGCTCAGGGTATGAATACATATCACTTCCTGAAAGCCTCTTTACCAGCTGGAAGCTCATTAACTCACCTTTGCTTGAATATGTGTAATACTTGTGACTACTGGCTACTGGACTCTGTTTTAATATTGCTATGGCTGCATTCCATTATGCATGGAATTGTGAGATGTTTATGCTGGCAATGTCCAGAGCTTGCACACTTGAATATTAGCCTCAAAAGAGTCTGCAATTCACATACTATTAGTTTCATACTCATAAGAAACCTTCAATCTGTCCCCAGCTGTTGGAGTATAATGACATCAACGACACGGCCATCCCAACCACTGACCTCTTCCCTCCGTACGACCTTCAGAACTTCCGCTGGGCTCGCCTGAACCTGTCAGCACCGTCTGCTCAACTCTGTGGAACCCCTAACTCTACCAATGGATCTTTGTGTGTGGAGGTCAGAGGTCAAACCCCTCTGCCCACTCTACTGTAATTTGACATATGATCTTTTGACTGATTGGTCGTTGTATTTTCCAGCTGACAGCATTTGAGACAGAGGGGCGGAGTTCCAGGTGGCCCCGTCTTCTGCACAACACTGACTCCTCCCAGCTGATGGTGTCAATTGATGGCTTGTTGCCACGGGCGTCACGTTCCAGGTTCCTATTGGAGGTGCAGGCAGTGGGTGGAGCTTCTTCTCTGAGACAAGTAGATGAGATCCAATCAATTGATGATGAGTTCACGCCATCAATATTCAAGGTGATTAATAACTAGAATGATCAGTAACCAGACTGATCTGTGTTTGGCTGTTTCAGAATAAAACTTCTCTGTGTTTGGTCCTTTCACAGTAAAAGTCTCCTGTGTCTTTCCCCCTCAGGTGTATCAATGGGTCTCATCAGTGAATGGCAGCTCTGACGTTCTGGGTTTTGTCCAGTGGAAGCCAGTGGCGTATCGTAAGGCCAATGCTGCACTCGAGGATGCCACACCGTGTCGTCACTCACCACCAGAGCAACAGAATGGGACGGTGACAGCGGTGGCATCTGGTCTGATTCGAGCGTTCTACGGGGAATCACCAGAAACTTTTGGACTGAATGTGAGCTTTGGCCTATCAGGAGATCCTTTCTACAACAGCACACAGTTCCTCAGCTGGTATGTGAGGACATCTTTAATTGATCATTGATCCCTAATCAGAAGTTTAGGGTCACTAATCCTCTTAGTGTGTTTTCTCTCAGGACAATGCTGGTGGGTGTCGGTTCTCCTCCTGTTGAATCCTTCTCTCCGCTTGTCATCACCATCATGGCCGTCGGTCTGGGAGCTCCCTTGGTCCTCCTGCTGCTGGGTGGCATCTTCGTCTGTGTACGAAAAAAGATGGCAACGTCCACGATGGCCTATGAACCAATCAACTGAGCCCCATCCCAAAGCCCTGCCTTGGACAGTACATTAAGCCACTCAGGAGTTCAGAGACTCTTTTAATTTGGGAGACTGATTTTTATCAGACGATCATGGATCTGTCAATTACTGCTTTCAGTCAATTTTTGGAAAATAAACACATTTCCTTTTAAACAGTTAAAAAAAATCCCTGTGTTGACCAGAGTTTTAAAGATGATAAAAAAACATTTAATACTTTGTCTTTGAGATTTTTCTTCTGCTGAATGCCATGGTATTGTGTTTACACTAACTGAAGTGAGGTCAAGTGACCACATAGGTGAACATTTTCTGAGTTTATGTTTGGTTGTAATATTATTTAGATCCAGCATCTTAAGGTCCAGACAGGGGGATGCAAACAGCTGAAGGCTACTGATAAATCTATAATATAACATGAAAGTGGACACTGTGTGTCTCGGGCATCACACAAAAAGAGCTGACTGCTGCAGTTCGGCATACCTATGTATTTTTGATCACGGAAGAGACGAGTGAAAACTAGTTGATAGAACCAATATTTTGGGGGATATTAGTAATTATGGAATACAACAGCCTCCTGATGGCCAATCATGTTGCCATGCCAAGAATCATTGAAGTGGGTTACCTAGCAACAAATAAGCAATAGGGTGATGTTGCCATATCAAAGTCTCATGTGCAGAAACAGACATGCCAGCTGAGATTATTCAACTGAAAATGCCAGTGGAATTTACCAAGAAAGGAATGAACTGTGTCAGAGGATCTAGGACCTGTGGTTCTCCATCAATGCGCTAGTTCTACTCGAAGGTCCGATGGATCATGTGAAGTTAAAACACCTAGAAGAATTCTCAGTCCTCAGGGTCTAGATAGTCAGTTACAGACCATCTAAACCAGGGGTGGGTAACCCTGGTCCTTGAGAGCTGCTATCCTGCATGTTGTAGATGTTTTCCTCATTCAGTACACCTGACAGTCATTATCAGGCTTCTGCAGCGTTTGATGATAGGCATATCCCTTGAATCAGGTGTATTGGAAGAAGGATACAAACATGGAGGTTAGCTCTTAAGGACCAGGGTTGGTCACCCCTGATCTAACCCCTTTGATGTTACTTTCTATAGTGATATACATAATCCTAAAACAAGTTTGAATAAAGCCTTGGAATCTGATGTGAAGCCTTTCCTCCAGTTTTAACTATGTTTTTCTGTTATCTTCATACTCTGTTAAACAACACCAGGCATGGATCTCTATAAGATCACATGTGTGCCTTAATTTAATGGAATAAACCATTTTAATTGTAGTCAGGCGTGTTTCCACTGAACAAAAATTAACTTTAATTTCTTGCCAAAATTTGTGTAACAGAAGCAAAGACAAGTAGCACTGGTATTGTCTAGAAATGGTAAGTTAACTGTCTGTTCTGGCAGTCTGAGGTTCTTTTCTATCACTTTTAAATTCTTGTCGAAAGTTCTTTAATGTCATTGTGACGCAGCAGAAATCGGCTACTTGAACCAACGAGTAATTCCCTCCTAATTTTTGTTTACTCTTTATGACTGTTAAAAAAATTACACTTTTAAGTCTAGCAGCAATTAGCGCCGCCATGTTGGATTTAAAAACACCGCTGTTGCTAGGATACGTAAAACTGTCCCTTTCACGGCCTTTCTACCTGCGCCATTCCCGCAGATCAGCGTCAAGGTGGTAAAGTTAAAACCGCAGGTGTTTCGGTGTTCTAACTGTGACCCGCGGCTCACATGGAGATCGTCCATGTTTACACGAAGCTCCGCAGTGAGTTCGGCCGCCAGTACCTGTTCAGTGACCGGCCCACGGAGCTGCTGGTGGACATCCCCCCGGACCCGAGCCTGGCCATGCAGTTCATAACCAAAACCCCCAGGGACCAGGCGACCCAGGCCTGCAGGGAAATGTCCGAGCATCAGGTGAGCCGAGACATAGAACCGGTACAGAGTTAAGACCAGGACCAGGCACTATGTTAAGACCCAGACCAGGACCAGAGTCAAGACCCAGACCAGGACCAGAGACAAGACCCAGACCAGGACCAGGCACAGTGTTAAGACCCAGACCAGGACCAGGCACAGTGTTAAGACCCAGACCAGGACCAGAGTCAAGACCCAGACAGGACCAGGCACAGTGTTAAGACCCAGACCAGGACCAGAGTCAAGACCCAGACCAGGACCAGATGTAGAACTGAGACACAGACCAGGAATGGATCAGAGCATCTTAATTGACCTTTAGGTGAAGGAAATGCA